>JADRCC010234780.1:0-10243 GCA_019843855.1 Hylomyscus alleni
TCCAACAAGGCCCCACCCACTCCAACAAGGCCCCACCCACTCCAACAGGGCCACATCTTCTAATAATGCCACTCTCTGGTCTGAGCATCTACAAACCATCACATTTAAAATAGAAACCTTCTCCTCAACTGTACCTTAGAACAGTCATGTCCTCATTTCATTCAAAGATGATCAGCATCTATGCCCCGTGGCCATCTCTGAGGAGATTCTAGATCCTGTCAAGCTGTCCATGCTCACCATCATTCCCAAGCTGGTCTTTACATGGTGATCGTCATGTCCTAACCTCCTAAGTGCTTCATGGCAGGGTATAAATCACCACAGCTCGCTTGTGAGAACCAGCCTGTCCTGGTGGCAGGATGGCAGACGGATGGCTCTTTGATTATTTAATCCAGGATGGACATGAGACAGGAAGGAGGCTGAGATCTTCCTTTAATCTTAGGTGCTTCCTGCAGGAGAGTGACTTCTGAGGACATCTGCGTTTTAGGTCCTGTATTCAGCTGGAGGCTCTAATGGGACTCCATTGTCTGGATGTGAGCGCAATTCTTTTTTTGTACAAGAATGGAGGTCTGATGCTTAATTGAAAGATAGTGCCTTCTCTTGTGACTTCCAACTCCTACAAGGACCAGGAAGGTGGGAACATCTCTTTTAACTGTCTGTGGGTTCTCTTGTCACTGAGGGAATGGAAGGAGAGGATGCCTGAGGGAGAAAATGAGTTAGTAGGCAAGATGAGCTTCTTGTTTGAGCAATTGAATACGCATCGTCTCTTCACAGCTGTGCAAACCTTAACTAAGGCACAGCCCAAGTTGACCAAGGACAACAACCTCCTGAATCTGAGATTACAAGCATGGGTACCATACTTGGTGTATGCAGTGCTGACTATGGGGCCCAGGACTTCATGCCAAGCAAGGTCTCCATGAGGGTTTGTCAAATGAATGAAATCTTTCAAAGGGTTAATTCTACAGCTATTTCTTTGTGGCTGATATGAGTTCCAATGGAGAGACATTGAGGGCAATACATTACAAAGAGCCCGAAGCTCACTAGCTCACATTGGGGACTCATTTGTCTAAAAAAGGCTTGCATCTGTTACGACTGAACTTGAGTTCTGGCCCTACAGCCCCAGTAAGCTCCCAACAGCTGCCTGTGTTGGACAGCTCTGAAACATGTTAGCTAATGGAATATTGATTTTTTTTTTTTAAGAAACAAAAAAAAAAATATGCAGGTGTTGCTGCAATCGATAGCCAAGAAGAGAGAATGAGAGAGGAGTTGGGTGAGACTAGTCTCTTGAGATACTGAGCACATCTTCCCTGCGCTTCCAGGTACTCTCAGGCCCCCTTGCTTCCTGGGGATAAGACGCTGGAAGGAAAGGCAGAAGTAGTAAGGACAGAGATGTGCCTTGATTCTCTAAGCGTTCCTTCTAGGGCCTTTGTGTCAGTCCTGAAGAAGAAGTTACCTAGGCTGTCTTACAGATCCAAAATCAGCAGGGCAATCCCCTGCCCAGTGCCATGCAGCCACCACGTGACAGAACTGGGATTTAGGTCTGTGTAAACACGTATTCTGAGCAATAGTCTGTTGCAGCGAGTCAGTTGAAACACAGACTCTTAAGAAGCCTCAGAAGGGATGGCTCTGTGGGTGAAGTGTATGTCACACATGTATGAGAACCTGAGTTTGGATGGCCGGAGTCCATGTAAAAGTCAGGCACGGAGAGCACATATTTTGTAGTCTCAATGCTGGGGAGGTGGAGACAGGTGGATCCTGGGGTTTTCTGGCCAGCAAATCTCATCACAATTGGCAAGTTCCAGGCCATCGAGAGACTCGGCCTCATGCTTGGCTATGAAGATCTGAAATCCACCAGGGCAGGCAGCAGAGACCTTTCCATTCAGAATCACTCCGCACCCTCATCACCTGTGAGGCCAGTAATCCAAATTGGTTCTTCTCTCCTCTAATTGCATCCATTTGCCTTTTTTTTTTTCCTTTTGTTACATAAGCTGAGATATTGCACTCGTTGACTGTGACGGCTGAATTCTCTTCTAATTATAAGAAAAACAGACTCTTCTCTCTTCCATTATTCCTAATGGAAATTAGCTGCATCCATCTTCTGGCTTTGGGACAGATCTTTGGGTCTCAAGCAATGCTGGCCAGTGCTAGCTTGGCGAGAAAGCTTGCCACTATAAAGGCAGGCATGAGGGTTCAGAACTGGGTGGATGCAAGTTTGACTCTAGTGTGAGCTGTAGCAGATGGCCAGCTTCCCTTGCTAGTTTCCGTACCTGAAAGGCGAGTCAGTGACCTCTCCACAGGTGTCACTGTGAGGGTCAAAGGTTGTTTATTACTGGGAACTGAGTCTGGTGGTGCAGGCCTGTAATCTTAGCACAGGGGTGGAGTGGGTGGAGGGAGACTGAGGCAATAAGAGAGCTGTGAGCTTGAGGCTAACCTGGGCTACCTGTGCACCCCTTTCAGGAGCCTGAGTGCTGCAGGCTTCTGTGGAAAGGATTCGTCCAGGTCCGACACACTTCTTGCTAGGTGCCAATTTCCTGTCTGGGAATCCTTGCAGTCCCGACACTTGTCAAGAGAAAGGAGCAAGCGCTTGTGCTTGGTTCTGGTGTGCCGAGCTGGGATGGTGGGGGGAGGGGCAGCACTGAGCAGTGGGCACTATCTCTGCTATCTGTGCCATCTGTGCCCAGTGGACCTCTCCTAGTGAGTCATCTTGGAGAGGAAGATACAAAGCTGGGCTGCCAGAGAGAAATGCAACTAGCTTTATTTCCAGCAGGCTTTGAGAGTGTCTTAGTCAGGGTTTCTATTCCTGCATAAATATCATGACTAAGAAGCAAGTTGGGGAGGAAAGGGTTAATTCAGCTTACACTTCCACACTGCTTTTGATCACCAGAGGAAGTCAGGACTGGAACTCAAGCCGGTCAGGAAGCAGGAGCTGATGCAGAGGCCATGGAGGGATGTTACTTACTGGCTTGCTTCCCCTGACTTGCTCAGCCTGCTCTCTTATATAGAACCCAAGACTTCCAGCCCAGGGATGGCATCACCCACAAGGGGCCCTACCCCCTTGATCACTAATTGAGAAAATGCCCCACAGATGGATCTCATGGAGGCATTTCCCCAATTGAAGCCCCTTCTCTGTGATAACTCCAGCTTGTGTCAAGTTGACACAAAACCAGCCAGCACAGAGGGTTAGAACCTGGTCAAGGAAAAGCCGGAGTCAGAGTCAGGCAGACCTGGGGCTGTGTCCCTGCTGTGCAGCTCCCAAGCTCAGCACCATTCTCTCCAATGTTTTAGTCAGGCAGACCTGGGGCTGTGTCCCTGCTGTGCAGCTCCCCAGCTCAGCGCCATTCTCTCCAATGTTTTCCTTTGTCAGACCGACTGACATGTATGGAACGCTCAGTGCTTTGGGCCCGACTGACTCTAACTTAATTACCACAGCTTATTCTGGTTACCTCTTGCTGTGAAACCTGGTTGCTTCACACATCAGTTTGCCAGGATTCTCTCCCAGGTTTCTGTGTGCTGACTGGGCTCAGCTTGGGTTCTGACTGGGTTCTCTTGTGAGTATTGCAGCTGGGGCTGCAACCATCTGGGAGCTCAGTGGGGCAGGACATCCAGGAAGGCTTCAGTATTTTCCCCCCCTAAGGCAGGGCCTCGTACAGCCCATATTGACTTCGAACACATTTTGTAACCCAAGCTGACCTTGAACTTCTCATCCTCTGCCTCTACTCCCCAACCAAGTGCTGGGGTTACAGGTATATCCCACCATGCAGGATTTAAATTGTGCTGGAGATTGAACCAGGGCTTTGTGGATGCTGGGGAAACAGTCTCCCAGCTCCATCCCCAGCCCTGGCCTCTGTGCTCCTGTGCGCTTTAGTGGAGATACACTTGTCCTTATGCTGTAGGCCATCAGAGCTGACAGCAAAGGGGAACCTTCCTCTTTTCCCAGCAGGCATGCCCAGCTGCAGGGCTGGGTTGTTCCCAGGCAGTGAGAGCTGAGAGAGCTGACAGAAGACATCAGCCTACCTCCTCCATTCATTGCTGGAGGGAGCTGACTAATGAACCACACAGAGGCACATCAGCCTGGCAGTGAGCTCACCCTAGTCCCCTGACAAAGGACTCTACCATTGATGTCTCTAGCATTCTGGTCACTCAGCCCTTTTGTCTACCTTTTTTGGGTCCCAGAAAATAACAGCTGAAAGTACAGCGATTTGGCACGCGGAGTGCTTTGAAACTAAGGAGACTCACAGCTCCTCTGGCCTTTGCCTTCTCTGACCCTTTTGACTTATGACCTCCCAAAGCATACCAAGGCCTCATCTCACCAATGGATGTTCAAGCAGGAATGTAATCATTTCGTGTCTCCTTGGGATCCCATTAACCACAGAGGGACTTGCATCTCTGGAAAGGTCAGGCTGTGGCCTGGAAAGACTTGGCCACAACCAGTCACTCATCCTTCTGGGACTGTTCCTCCCTGTCCCCTGGTCCCAGGGGAAGCTGTTGAGGAACTGTTAAAAAAATGCCTTATGTGCTGGGCCGGTGGTGGCGCATGCCTTTAATCCCAGCATTTGAGAGGCAGAGGCAGGCGGATTTCTGAGTTTGAGACCAGCCTGGTCTACAGAGTGAGTTCCAGGACAGCCAGGGCTACACAGAGAAACCCTGTCTCAAACAAACAAACAAACAAACAAACAAAAAAAAAAAACCCAAAAAACCAAAGACCTTATGTACTTTTTGACTAGTATCTACTTAATCAGTGAGTGCCTACCATACATGTCCTTTTGGATCTAGATTACCTCACTCAGGATGATATTTTCTAGATCCACCCATTTGACTACAAAATTCATGAAGTCCCCATTTTTAATAGCTGAATAGCAGCATTCCATTGTGTAAATGAACCACATTTTCTGCATCATTCTTCAGTTGAGAGATATCTGGGTTGTTTTCAGTTTCTGACTATTATAAATAAGGCTGCTTGAGGCCATTCTGGTCTACAGAGTGAGTTCCAGGATAGCCAGGGCTATACAGAGAAACCCTGTCTTGAAAAACAAACAAACAAACAAAGAATGAGGCTGCTATGAATGTAGTGGAAAATGTTTCCTTGTAGTATGGTGGAGCATCTTTTGGTTATGTGCCCAGGAGTGATATAGCTGGGTATAGCTTCAGGTAGAACTATTTCTGATTTTCTGAGGAACTATCAGATTGATTTCCACAGTGGTTGTACCAGTTTGCAATCACACCAGCAATGGAGGAGTGTTCTTTTTCTCCACATCCTTGCCAGCATGTGCTACCTCTTGAGGGTTTGATCTTAGCCATTCTGATTGGTATAAGGTAGAATTTCAGGGTTGTTTTGCATTTCCCTGATTTTCCTTTTTTCTTTTTTCTTTTTTTTTGCTTTTTCTAGACAGAGTTTCTCTGTGTAGCCCTGGCTGTCCTGGAACTCACTCTGCAGACCAGGCTGGCCTCAAACTCAGAAATCCACTTGCCTCTGACTCTCAAGTGCTGGGATTAAAGGCATGTGCTACCACTGCCTGGCTGAACATTTCTTTAAGTGCTTCTCTGCCATTCGAGATTTCTCAGTTGAGAATTCTCTAGTTAGCTCTGTACCTCATTTTTAATTGGGTTATTTGGCTTTTTGGAAGTTAACTTCTTGAGTTCTTTGTATGTATTGGATATTAGCCCTCTATCAGATGTAGGGTTGGTAAAGATCCTTTCCCAATCTGTTGGTTGCTGTTTTGTTCTGTTGACAGTGTCCTTTGCCTTACAGAAGCTTTTCTGTTTCATGAGGTCATTTGTCATTGTTGATCTTAGAGCCATTGGTGTTCTGTCCAGGAAATTTTCCCCTGTGCCAATGTACTCAAGGCTCTTTCCCACTTTCTCTTCTATGAGATTCAGTATATCTGGTTTTATGTGGAGGTCCTTGATTTTCTTGAACTTGAGCTTTGTGCAAGGTAATAAATATGGATCAATTTGCATTCTTCTACATGCAGACTGCTAGTTAGACCAGCACCATTTATTGAAGACGCCTTTTTCCCCCATTGTATGGTTTTGGCTAGTGTCCAAAGGTGTGTGGGATCATTTCTGGGTCTTGAATTCTATTCCATTGATCCACCTGCCTGTCTCTGTACCAACACCATGCAGTTTTTATCACTATTGCTCTGTAGTACAGCTTGAGGTCAGGGATGCTGATCCTCCCAGAAGTTCTTTTATTGCTGAGAACTGTTTTCACTATCCTGGGTGTTTTTCCATAGGAAGTTGAGAACTGTTCTTTCCGTGTCTGTGGAATGCCCGTGATACAACCCACAGACCATGAGAAGTGTAATAAGAAGGAAGGCCCAAGTGAGGATGCTTCAATCCCATGTAGAAGGGAGGACAAAATAATCATGGGAGGCAGAGAGAGGGAGGGATCTGGGTGGGGGAAAGAAAGGAAAGGGGGCCAGGATCAGGTATGGGAGGAGGCAGGAGAGAAGCCCAGAGGGTCAGGAAAATGAATGGAAATGTGCAGCTGCTGTCGGTGGTGGTGGTGGGACCTCTAAACAGGGATGACCTTAGCCAAAACACCCAACAGTTGGGAGATGGAACCAGAAGAGACCACCTCCAGATAGACAGGGCCCCCAATGGAGGGATGGGGCCATCAACCCACCTTCAAAATTTTTGACCTGTCTAAAAGAAATGCAGGGACAAAAGTGGAGCAGAGACTGAAGGAATGGCTGACCAGTGACTGGCACAATGTGGGGTCCATCCCATGGGCAAGCACCAATCCCTGACACTATTCCTGATGCTATGCTGTGTGGCAGACAGGAGCCTAGCATGGCTGTCCTCTGAGAGGCTCTACCAGCAGCTAACTGAGACAGATGCAGATACTTACGGCCAACCACTGGATTGAGGTTGGGGACCCTTATAGAAGGAATGATGGAGCTGAAGGGGGTGACACCCTCATAGGAAGACCAACAGCATCAACTAACCTGGATTTTTGGGAGCTCCCAGAGACTAAGCTACCAGCCGAAGACCAAACATGGGCTGGTCCGTGGCCCCTGGCACCTTTGTAGTGCTTTGGGGACTGTCTTGTCTGTCCTCAGTGGGAGAGGATGCCCCTGATCCTGTAGAGACTTCATGCCCCAGAGAGGGGGGGATGACTTGAGGTGGGTGGGTGGGGGAATGAGCACTCTCTCAGAGGCAAAGGGGAGGGGGAACGGGGTGAAGAATTCTGGGGAGAGGTACAGGGAGGTGGGACAACATTTGAAATATAAATAAATAAAATAGTTAAAATGAAAAAAAAAAAGACCTTGTGTTCAATGTCCAGTCCATGCCATTTGGGAGGCTGAGGCAGGAAGACTGCCACAAGTTTGAGGTCAGCCTGGGTTACATAGAGAGATGCCCAAGCCTCCATTCTTCTCTGCTTGTTCTGTGGGCTATGTAAACCCAACCACCTGGCTGAGTCTTAATGCTGTGAGGCTCCTGGTACCTGTGAATGTAGTTGTCCTCCTCTGTTAATCTACCTGCTGTCAGCTGGTTGCAGAGTCGCAAACCATTGGAACTTTGGAGACTGGAGGGAACGTTTAAAGTTCCCCTGCACCTTATAGAAAAACAAAACAAAAATGTCAGCGACATTTGATTGCTTAATGTATCATCTAGGCTAGACCAGTATACTATTATTTTACTAAACACACTCATGAGTGAGTTTGAAGGCATCGTGAGGCTATCTGAACCACACAATCCATTTTGAATTGATTAATGGTGAGTATTTATGTTCCTTAACCCACTTCGTAAAAAATTCCATTTATTATTTATTTTGTGTTTGTGGATGTGTGTGGGGGCACATATTTGCCATGATATATGTGGAAATCAGATAACAACTCGTGGAAGTTGTTTTTGCTCTCTACTGTGTGGGCTCTGGGGATCAAACTCTGGTCTTTGGGCTTGGCTACAAACACTTTTACCAGCTGAGCATCTCACTAGCCCTCAACGTCATATCTTCATACCTCAGCTATGGTCCAAAGAGAGTTGGGCATAGACATTTAAATAGTAGCTCTCGCCGGGCAGTAGGGGCACATGACTTTAATCCCAGCACTTGGGAGGCAGAGACAGGTGGGTTTCTGAATTCAAGGCCAGCCTGGTCTACAGAGTGAGTTCCAGGACAGCCAGGGCTATACAGAGAAACCCTGTCTCAAAAAACAAAAACAAAAACAAAAACAAAAACAAAACAAAAGTGGCTGGGCAGTAGTGGTGCACGCCTATGATCCCAGCACTTGGGAGGCAGAGACAGGTGGATTTCTGAGTTCAAGGTCAGCCTGGTCTACAGAGTGAGTTCCAGGACAGCCAGGGCTATACAGAGAAACTCTGTCTCGGAAAAAAAAAAAAGTAGCTCTCACCTTTGGGTCTCAAATACGTATAGAAGTTAGTGTCTGTCTAAATTTTCCTTTTTCACCTTTGTGTGTGTGCCTGCGTCAGTGTGTATATGTGTAGAGTCCTGAGATCATCTTTGGGTGTAGTTCTTCAGGAGCCAGCTACCTTAATTTTTGAGGTAGGGTCTCTCACTATTCCTCAAGCTACCAAGTAGGCTAGGCTGGCTGGCCTACTTTAGAGGTCTGTCTGTCTCTGCTTCCCTAGTGCGGGGATTACAAGCATACACCACCCTTCCAGCTTTTTAAACATCAGGTGTGGGAATCGAATCCAGGTTCTCCTGTTTACCTACCCTCTCCAGTTCCTACTTACATTTTTCTAAGAAGAAGGTCCATGCCTTCCTTCATATTCTCAAACCACAACAAGATTACAAAGGACTCGCCGTTTCTTCTAGTTTCTCAGTTGATGTGTGTATAGCCAAAGAAGTGAATCTGGAAGCATGGAATTATGGCAGCGGATGCTAGTGTCTGGGACAGACTAGATCCTTCTTATTGTCTAGAGTCCATGCTTTCCTGACAGCTGTATTAATGGAGCTTAATGTGTAGTTACAGCTTTTACTTTATTATCCCAGAGTGGAAAAACAAAGTCTTAGAGATTCATGAAAGATTATAAAGAGGCCAGATTTTTTGTGCTCTGAAAATTTTGAGAATGAAGAAAGGGAAAAAAAGCAATTGAAAATTGAGATGCTGAATTAAGTGAACAAGAGAACAGGCTTAAAGAGAATCTTGAGACTCAAGGGTTGGGTGGGCTCATGTAGAATGCTTAAGATGACAACAGATGGGCAGGTGAGGTGGCTCAGTGGGTCGAAAGGTACAAGCTGGCTGACGTGAGGTCAGCCGTAGAGCCCGTGGGGGAAGGAGAGAATCGTCCTCTGAAAGTGGTCTTCTGACCTACCCACATATGTGTGTGGTGGCACCCCTGTGCCATACTCTCTCACACACAGTAAGCAACGAGTAAGTAGATCAGTAAAGAGGGCAAAAGATGGAAAAAGGAAAGTGAATATTTCTTCTTCTTTTTGTGGGATAATCCACTTTCCATCTTTAGGAATCAGGAAATGTCTTGTTTCCTAGCAACATCATGTGGTCCAGCATTAGGGGCAGGCACAACCCGGAAGGGTGGAATCCTCCTACCTTCCCTTCATTTTCCTAGGTCTTTTTTCTTCTTTTCCCTTCTCAGCAGCCTCCCTGTTCTCTGTGTTTATTAAGCTGTGAGTGGTGGTAGGAGGCTCTGTCAGCATCCTCTCACATTCGTGGCTTGCCAGAGAAGTGACTCCAGGCAAGTGACAATCTTGCTTTTTTTTTTTTTCCTGGCGGTAGTTGGGATTGTGTGAAATGCTACATCTCTTGCCATTAGCAAAGCTGCTGGGAGTCCATTAATAAATGCTAGGTCTCTTCCTTTCTCCTTGTAACAAAATTAGCCAGCCTCTCAGGCATCTAATTAATAAATATGCATCTTAATGAGAGTTACTTGGTGAAGGAAGCTGTGGCTCCCTTTGTTGCTTTAAGGTGGGCTCCTGGATATCGAAGTTTCACTTTTTATTTATTTATTTTTAATATTAAGCAGGGATCTGATTTTTGTTTGAAAGCAGGGAGTAGGCAGAGGCAGTTTTTGAAATGGAAATGAGCATTGTATTGCTGTGACAAAGACAGTATAAAGAAACAGAAAATCACCCGACTTCAGAGCCACAGCAGACTTGCAAACAAAACAGCCCAACTTTCCAAGTTCAGACTGGAACAGAGGGTCAGAAGAGTAGAAGCTTTCTTACTGGGGCAACAAGACAAAGACTCTCAGACCAAGTCTGAGGCACTTTCTTTTAAACTCTTAATGTCTCTGAGATTAGAAGGCTTTTTTTTTTTTTTTT
>JADRCC010234795.1:0-15155 GCA_019843855.1 Hylomyscus alleni
CCCAAGAAAAAATAACACAATAGATTGGTGATCAGTCACAAATGTGAAAGAATCAAAGAGTTTGGAAAAAGTAGTTGTATGGCACTTGTGTGTAGTAAGTCATGCAGCTTAGACTAAGTTTTCTGAAAATGGATGTGTAGGAACATCAGAGAGAAGTCTAACATAAGCTATGTCTTATGAAATAACATGGCTTCTCAGTGGAGTGGCAGTTACATCATTTTTGCTGTGGTTGAAAAAAAAACATAAAATTAAGGCAGAGATGTCTAACAAGATGGAAAATCATGGTGAAATTTTTACAGGGAAACTGTGGCAGGACTGTCTTCTGTTCTGTAGCTTAAGACTTCATGATGAATGTCTACATGAGTACGAGGATGCCTCAAAAATGTCTGCTAGACTAGAGGTTATATTGCAATCCCTAAAAGTAGTGCACACACAGAATTGTAAGAAAGCTGTAGCAGCAATTCTACTGAATATGCTATGGGTGACACACCCAATTGATGTGGAGCTATAGTCCTATAGGAAACTTCTCTGTATGTGGGGGAATTTCAGCAAGGAATAGAAACATACCCAATGTTTATCTTTGATTTGTTATGAAAGGTGAGTAAGAGGGAAAAAGCTGAAAGTATTATTCTTCTGATTCTTGAGTCCAGGAAACAATAAGAAAAATTAGACAAAGAGGCCTGTCAGTGCCACTCAAAATCAAGTGTGGCAAAATTTATGATAACACAGAGATTCTATGGAAAACTGAAAAACTCAAATGTAATTTTTGTCAATTTCTAGTAGGCCTTAAACTCTGAACAGCATATCACCCAGGGTACTATGGATTACAGAAAGAAGACACTTCTTACTGTACCTGCATGTAAGAAATTTATTTTCAGCCAACTACTCATTTGCAATCCATAAGTCACTATATTTTAGGATCCACTGTTAGCTGCTCCATAGACTCTCAACTCCCATTTGGTTTTAACCAGACTTGCTTTAGATCAAAATTCAAGTAAAGTATTGCTTCAAGAAAAGATATTCAAGGGGGAAAGAGAGAATAAAAATACAACATAACAAAATGTCAAACTATGGAAGGATGTTGAATATAAGGCACTTAGGATCAGCCTTTATCACTCCCACTTATTTAATCTTGGTATAAAATTTTGTGTCTTTTGATTTGTGTAATGCATGTATATGTTTTTTATTTCATTATCCTTAGTGTAAGTCAATCAATATAAATACGCATTAAAAGCTTTATGTTTTAATGACTGGAAATAATAGTGGTTAATTGTCATTTTAAGGCCACTCAGAAAATTCTTTCTGGAAACTAGAATTGTAAACATATATGAGCATTTCATTCCATAGTTATGTACCTGTACTTATCAACATAAATCAGTAGAAATGGAGAGGGTTTCAAAATGAGTGTAAACTAGGATTAAATCACATATTTTACCCACTATTATTGGATTGTGATGAAAGAATACTTTAAATTAGGTAATTTATAAGAAAAAATAATAAATATACTTCTCCAGGCTCTGGAGAATACAATGGGAAATTAAAAATTGAGGGTTCTAAGGAACCTCCACACTGATTTCTAGATTAATTGTACCATCTTGCAATCCCACCAACAATGGAGGAGTGTTCCACTTTTTCTACATCCTTACCAGCATCTACTGTCACCTTAGTTTTTAATCTTAGCTAATCTGACTGGTGTGAGGTAGAATGTCAGGTTGATCCTCAGTTGAGAATTCTTTGTTTAGCTCTGTACCCCATTTTTAATAGGGTTATTTGGTTCTCTGGAGTCTAACTTCTTGAGTTCTTTGTATATATTGGATATTAGCCCTCTATCAGATATAGGATTGGTAAAGATCTTTTTCCAATCTGTTGGTTGCCATTTTGTCCTATTGACAGTGTTCTTTGTCTTATAGAAGCTTTGAAATTTTATGAGGTCCCATTTGTCTATTATTGATCTTGGAGCATAAGCCATTGGTGTTCTGTTCAGGAAATTTCCCCCTGTGCCCATGTGTTTGAGTCTCTTCCCCGCTTGTTCTTCTATTAGTTTCAGTATACCTGGTTTTATGTGGAGGTCGTTGATCCACATAGACTTGAACTTTGTACCAAGAGATAAGAATGGATCAATTTGGATTGTTCTACATATTGACTGCCAGTTGAACCAGCACCATTTGTTGAAAATACTGTCTTTTTTCCACTAGATGGTTTTAGCTCCTCTGTCAAAGATCAAGTAACCATAGGTATGTGGATTCATTTCTGAGTCTTCAATTCTATCCCATTGATCTACCTTCCTGTCTCTGCACCAATACCATGCAGTTTTTATCACTATTGTTCTATAGTGCAGCTTAAAGTCAGAGATGGTGATTCTCCCAGAAGTTCTTTAATGGTTGAGAATAGTTTTTGCTATCCTTTTTTTTTTTGTTATGCCAAATGAATTTGCAAATTGCTCTTTTTGACATTGTAAAGAACTGAGTTGGTGTTTTGATGGGAATTGAACTGAATCTGTAGATTGCTTTTGGCAAGATAGCCATTTTTACTATCCTGCCAATTCATGAGTATGATAGATCTTTCCATCTGCTGAGATCTTCTTAGCTTTCTTTCTTCAGAAACTTGAAGTTCTTGTCATACAGATCTTTCACTTGCTTGGTTAGTGTCACAGCAAGGTATTTTATATTATTTGTGACTATTGCAAAGGGTGTTGTGTCCCTAATTTCTTTCTCAGCCTGTTTATCCTTTGAGTAGAGACAGCTACTGATTTTGAGTTAATTTTATTTTCAGACACTTGGCTGAAGTTGTTTATCAGGTTTAGGAGTTCTCTGGTGGAATTTTGGGGGTCACTTAAATATACTATCATATCATCTGCAAATAGTGATGTTTTGAATTCTTCCTTTCCAATTTGTATCCCTTTGACCTCCTTTTGTTCTCTAATTGCTCTGGCTAGGACTTTGAGTACTATATTGAATAGGGAGGGAGAGAATGTGCAGTGCCTTGTCTAGTCCCTGTTTTTAGTGGAATTGCTTCAACTTTCTTTCCATTTAATTCAATGTTGGCTACTGGTTTGCTGTATATTGTTTTTAGTATGGTTATGTATGGGCCTTGAATTCCTGGTCTTTCCAAGACTTTTACCATGAAAGAATGTTGAATATTGTCAAATGCTTTTTCAGCATCCAATGAGATGATCATATTTTTTGAGTTGTTTATATAGTGGATTATGTGGATGGATTTCCACATATTAAACCATCCCTGTGTCCCTTGGGTGAAGCCTACTTGATTGTGATGAATGATTGTTTTGATGTGTTTCTGAATTTGGTTTTAGAGAATTTTATTGAGGATTTTTGCATTGATATTCATAAGGGAATAAATTAGACTACATGAGGACCCAGCTATACCACTCCTGGGCATATACCTGGGCAGATGCTCCAATATATAACAAGGATATATGCTCATGTATGTTCACAGCAGCCTTATTTATAATAGCCAGAAGCTGGAAAGAGTTCAGATGTCCCTCAACAAAGGAATGGTTGCAGAAAATGTGGTATATTTATGCAATGGAGTACTACTCAGCTATTAAAAACAATGACTTCATTAAATTCTTAGGCAAATGGATGGAACTAGAAAATATCATCCTGAGTAAGGTAACCCAGTCATAAAAGAACACACATGGTATGCATTCGCTGATAAGTAGATATTGTCCCAAAAGCTTGCAATACCCAAGATACAATTCACAGACCACATGAAGCTCAAGAAAAAGGAAGACCAAAGTATGGATGCTCAAGAAAAAGAAGACCAAAGTATGGATGCTTAGGTCCTTCTTAGAAGGGGAAACAAAATACTCACTGGAAGAAATACAGAGAAAAAATGTGGAGCAGAGACTGAAGGAAAGGTCATCCAGAGACTGTCCCAACTTGGGATCCATGCCACATACAGACACCAAATCCAGGCACTATTGTGGATGCCAAGAAGTGTTCACTGACAGGAGACTGGTATAACTGTCTCTTGAGAGGCTCTGCCAGAGCCTCACAAATAGAGGCAGATGCTTGTAGCCAACCATTGGACTGAGCACAAGGTCCACAATGGAGGAATTAGAGTAAGGACTGAAGGAGCTGAAGGGTTTTGCAACCCCACTGGAAGAAGTATATCGACCAGCCAGACTCTCCAGAGCTCCCAAGGACTAAACCACCAACCAAAAGAGTACACATGGAGAGACCCATGGCTCCAGCTGCATATGTAGCAGAGTATGGCCTTGTCAGACATCAATTGGAGGAGAGACCCTTGGTCCTGTGAAGGCTTGATGCCCCAGTGTAGGGGAATGCCAGGATAATGAGGTGGTAGTGGGAGAGTGAGATAGGGGGAGGGAGGATAGGATAGTTAGTTTCCAGGGGTGAAACTGGGAGAGGGGATAATTCTTGAAATATAAATATATAAAATACCCATTAAAAACCCAAGGGTTCAACATCTAGAAATGGACATTTTGTGTACCACTCATTCTATAGCAGATGGTGAAAGAGTGAAGGAGGTTAATGGGGCTGATGAAGGCAAAACTGGCTATGTAGCAAATCTACTCCAACAAAAGTACATTCTAATAAATATAACTCTAACTTACCAATCATTTATAAAAGACCTAATCACCATTAAAAGCACTTAACTCCCAACACTCATTGTATACATTAAGCCTGCCACACATGAGGGAGTCATATTCATACCATAATATTCACTTTCTAGCGGGTGGCTTTGCTTGGGAATAATAATCTCATCTTTGATTCAGTGCACGTTTTGGGCAAACAGTCCCAGATGCTTTCAATTCATACAAGCAACTTTCCTGTTGTATTCAGAAAACACTGTTTCCCAGGAGTCATCTTTGCTTCTGACTCTTTCAATTCTTCTTCCTCATACATAGGAATTCCTGAGCCTTGAGGGTAGGCAGCATGATACACATATCCCATTCAGGGCTAATCATTCCACACCCTCTTCTCTGAACATTTATCAGTTGTAGTTCTTTGTTAATCACCATTGACTGCAGGAAGTTTCTCTGATGAGGGTTGAGAGATGTACTTATCCACATATACAATTACAAGGGTTTGGCAGTTGGTTTAATACTACATCCATGTAGCATAAAAAAACAAGAGTAGGTTCTCTCTATTGGTAGATAATAGAGCAAGAAGTACCTTGGCTAAGATTGTTCCCATTGAGTCCTTGGACCCTCTTCCATCCCAGGTCACTGAGACTTCCTAGAGATTCCCCCAGCTACTACCCCCAGCAGCTGAAGATTTCCTTCCATTCTCCTGGTTCTCTGGGCCTCTCCCCTGTCTCTGCCCGCATCAGTTCCTACTCCCCATTCCCCTCCCCCTCCTGTCTCCCACAAAGGTCTCTCCCTTCCTCTGACTCCTATGAATATTTTGTTCTCCTCTTTTAAGTGATATTCAAGTATCCTCACTTGGGCCTTCCTTCTTAACTTCTTTGGGCCTATGGGGTACATCTGTACTTCTTGGCTAATATCTACTTAACAGTGAGTACATACCATACATGTTCTTTTGGATCTGGGTTACCTCACTCAAGATGATATTTTCTTTTTCTTTTTTTTTTTGTTTTTGTTTTTTGTTTTTGTTTTTGTTTTTGTTTTTCGAGACAGGGTTTCTCTGTATAGCCCTGACTGTCCTGTAGCTCACTCTGTAGACCAGGCTGGCCTTGAACTTAGAAATCCGCCTGCCTCTGCCTCCCAAGTGCTGGGATTAATATTTTCTGGTTTTATCCATTTGCCTGTAAAATTCATGATGTCCTTGTTTTTAATAGCTGAATGGTATTTCACTGTGTACATGAACCACCTTTTCTGTATCCATTCTTTGGTTTAGGGACATCTGGGTTGTTTCCAGTTTCTGGCTATTACAATGCCTAACAGTGGGAACACAGAACCTGAAGAGGCCAACTCCTGTAGCCAGAGAGGACCCCCAGTGGAGAGATAAGGGACACCAACCAACCCCCAAAATATCCAACGAATACTTTGTCCTGTCTAAAAGAAATGCAGGGACAAAGATGGAGAAGAGAATAAAGGAATGGCCAACAAATAACTAGCCCATCTTGAGACCCAACCTATGGGCAAGCACCAATCACTGACAGTATTGATACTCTCCTTTCAGACAGAAGCCTAGCATAACTGTCCTCTTGAGAAGCTCTACCCAGCAGTTGACTGAGACAGATGTAGATAGCCACAGCCAAACAAACAAAGGAGGTCAGAGACCCTTATATGAAAGTTGAGTGAAGGATTTAAGTCCCTGAAGGGGATAGGAAAATCAACCAAGTTAACTAACCTGGATGCCGGGAGCTCTTAGAGACTGAGCCACCCAACAAAGAGTATACACAGACTGGACTAAGGGCCCTTGCACACATATAGCACATGTGCAGCTCAGTCTCCATGGCTGCCTTTTTTGGCTTCAATGGGAGATGATCTGCCTAATCCTGAGGAGAAATGATGCACCACAGTTGGGGGAGATTTAGGGAGTCACCATCTCAGAGAAGAATGGGAGAGGGATATGAGGAGGGATACTTTGTGGCAATGGGGGAGGGGGTGTTCATCAATTAAGTTGTAAACAAATAAACTTTTTTTAAAGAAGGGTTAAGTGGGGCAAGTTTGAGGGAAGAGTAGAAGGAAGAAGTCTGAAGAAGAAGAATGAATCCTTCTCTGTGACAGTTATTTCCCAGTGCCTCACATCTCTCTGGCTTATCCTTTGAAGTCTGGGTGGAAGCAATCATATCCACTGGTTTTCTAGTCAAAATTCACAGTACACTGATCCTGATAGATCTCTGTAAAGGCTATCCAAGGGCCATAGTGAGAAAAGTGGAGGGAATAATTTAAAATAGAATTGGGAATCAGTAATCATTGCACCAAAATCTACTTGGTACCCTACATCAGGTACTTATACTATGGTCCTGTAATGTGACATGAACTGAGGATGATCTCTAAAATGTGTTTAGATCTAGTCTTCCATTGTAGTTTTAGATAGTACTTTGTTTCTGTATAGATAGCTAACTAATATGCTGTCTTCTCCCTCCTCAAGTTATTAATTTATTTTTTATTGATTTAAGTTTTATTGCATTATGATGAAAAAAGATACATAATTTCAGTTTATCTAAATTTGTTAACATTTAAAAGCATATTTTATGTAAATAGAATTACATCACATTCTTCTTTCCCTTTTGCACTCCCAGAGACCTCCTTCAATACCTACAATACCTTTTTTTATTTTGTCATATTCTTTAAAATTTATAAAAGTTGTTTGATATAAAACAATTGAACAGGGACTGGAGAGATGACTCTTCCAGAGGTCCTGAGTTATGATCCCAGCAACCACATGGTGACTCACAACCACCCATAATGAGATCTGATGCCCTCTTCTGGTGTATCAGCTACACCAGAAGACAGCTACAGTGTACTAACATATAATAATAAATAAAACAGTCTTATGTAGATGCCTATCTGCAGCAATACTGAAAATACATATGTTTCTTGCAATATAAATATTAAATAACTTCAAACATATTAGCTGTATATTTTAAAATACATCACTACTAGTTTTTTTTAAATGAACATAAATAGATAAAGTTTTTTGGTTGTTTGTTTGTTTGTTTGTTTTGTTTTTAGTAGCGCTTAAAATCTTGGCTCTTGCTGTGGTACAAGCCCGAAATAAGAACAATTTTTAGACATTGGAGTTCCTTGTAATAAAGCTATACTTCAATGACCCTCACATCACCAAAGGATTTTACCTCCCTAGTAGCTAAGATAAGAGTTGACAGTTCTGCTGCGTCAAGGAATGAATTGTAGGCACGATTTTTGGATGCAGACTTCCTGCAATATAATAAATTTTAAATAACTCCAAAAGTATTAACTATATATTTCAAAATAATACATAACTACTAATATTTTCTTAAATGAACATAAATATATAAAGTGTTTTTGTTTGTTTGTTTTGTATTTAGTAGAGCTTCAGTCTTGGCTCTTACTGTGGTAACTTGATACAAGAGTTACAAACATCAAGCAAAGCATTCAGTCTCACTTTTTGTTGTTCTCTTACAAGCCACTTCCCAAGTTAATTGTCTATGTTTCTTTTGGATATATAAATACTTTTGAAATATGTAAGCTGTTCTGAAAACCATGGTATAGTATAAAAACATGAAGTAAACAATACTACTAATAGAGAGGCTGAGATAAGAGAAGCATGATTTCAAGACCATTATGTTGTACACAGCAAGACATTGTCAGGTACAAACAAGCAGAAAGTGTGTATGGATTGTACAACATTGGACCTATTTCTCCAATTACCAAATTAGACCATTGGAAGACAGTCAACAAATTTCTAATTCCTCAAATTTTTGGATTTCAATCAATTAGGATATGTTAGTAATATTAATTTTCATATTAAGATATTAAGAAAAAGTAATTGTCACTTCCTGTTGTTTTTGTTGTAAGAGGTGGAATTAGATTTGTGTGGATTTGTTGAAAGATTACTTTCTTGCTTCTTATAGGGTGTAGTTCTGCTCTTTATGTTGATATTTTCCATCTATTATCCTTTGTAGGAATGGATTTGTAGAAAGATATTGTGTAAATTTTGTTTTGTCATGGAATACTTTGGTTTGTCCATCTATGGTGATTGAGTGTTTTGCTGGATATAGTAGTCTGGGCTGGCATTTGTGTTCTCTTAGGGTCTGTATGACATCTGCCCAGGATCTTCTAGCTTTCATAGTCTCTGGTGAGAAGTCTGGTGTAATTCTGATAGGCCTGCCTCTATATGTTACTTGACTTTTTTCCCTTACTGCTTTTAAAATTCTTTCTTTGTTTAATGTGTTTGGTGTTTTTATTATTATGTGACTGGAAAAATTTCTTTTCTGGTCTAGTCCATTTAGAGTTCTGTAAGCTTCTTGTATGTTCATGGGCATCTCTTTCTTTAGGTTAGGGAAGTTTTCTTCTATAATTTTGTTAAAGATATTTACTCTCTTCTATATCTATTATCCTTAGGTTTGGTCTTCTCATTGCATCCTGGATTTCCTGGATGTTTTGGGTTAGGAGCTTTTTGCCGTTTGCATTTTCTTTGACTGTTGTGTCAATGGTTTCTATGTTATTTTCTGCCCCTTAGCCTTTCTCTTCTGTTTCCTGTATTCTGTTGGTGATGCTTGCATTTATGACTCCTGATTTCTTTCCTAGGTTTTCTATCTCCAGTGTTGTCTCTCTTTCTTATTTCTTTATTGTTTCTATTTCCATTTTTAGATTCTGGATGGTTTTGTTCATTTCCTTTATCTGCTTGATTGCATTTTCCTGTAGTTCTTTAAGGGATTTTTGTGTTTCCTCTTTAAGAGGTTCTAGCTGTTTACCTGTGTTCTCCTGTATTTCTTTAAGAGAGTTATTTATGTCCTTCTTAATGTCCTCCATCATCATCATGAGAAGTGATTTTGGATCCGAATCTTGCTTTCCAGTGTGATGGTGTGTCCAGGACTTGCTGTGGTGGGAGGATTGGGTTCTGATGATGCCAAGTAGCTTTGAGTTGCTTATTTTCTTATGCTTTCCTCCCGACATCTGGTTATCTCTAGTGCTACCTGCACTGGCTTAATCTGACTGGGGCTTGTCCTTCCTGTACTCCTGGTTGTGTCAGAACTCCTCAGAGTCAGGATGTCTCTGTGATCCTGTGATTCTGGGATCCTGTGATCCTGGGCCCATTAGAGCACCTGGGTGTACAGCTTCCTCTGGCTATTATGGGACTTGCTGCTGAGTTTGTGCCCAAGGTCTGCTCAGGTCTCTGGCCCAGAGAGACCAGAAATAACCCATGCTCTGGGGCTGGCAGAGTTCCTGTGTTAATGGGTCCAACTGGTCCTGGTTACTACTGGTGTTGGGACAGATGTCTCTCCTGTCTTAATTGAAGGTAATCCCTACCTTTTAATGGCATAGCTCATTCATTTTAATTTCTTTATTAAACATGACCAGATTACTCATGATTGCTTATAAACTGAATTTCTCATAAAAGAAAGAAAGAAAGAAAGAAAGAAAGAAAGAAAGAAAGAAAGAAAGAAAAAGAAAAGTAAAACAAACTATGGATAGGTATGGTATGCAGCTTGGTTTTGGAAACCTGACTAGGGGTGGCCAGATAATAAAGAAAAGATAGCAACACTAAAGAAATGGCAAGCATATACACAGAAAAGTTGGCGTTAGGTTGAATGTCAGCATTCTAATGAAGTGGCACCGAACACGCAGCAATATGGAACCTCAGGATGTCAAGTATATATAGCACAGGGATGAAGGGGTTGGCTACTGTCCAAAGGTAGGAGATCTCTAAAGGAAAGCAGTATCAGGTGGCAAGAATCTTAGAGAAGAAAGCTTCAGCTGCTACTTTTTACACACAAGGGACCATTGTTTGTAAACACTAGTATTCTAACCAGAGGAAGGCTTTTTGCCATTTTTTTTTGAGCCTGACCTATGAGGGGAGGGAGCTTCTTCAAATTTCCCATAGGCTAGTCACTTTGGCCCTTGCATGATCAGCTTATGTCACACAATACACATTTATACAAAACTCCATCTGCTCTTTACAGAATCTGGGTTTCCTTAGCAACCCATAGGTAGGCTACAAATTTTCTAACTTTTTAAGTTTTGGCTTCCATTGTGATCAACAATTCAATTCTTAAATCAGTTCTTTCCTTTCACATTTTATTGTTAGCAATCAAGACAGAGAGACCGTTCTATCAAAATTCTGATTTTATTCTTCACGACTTTTGTCTTATACAAAAAGTGTAAGGTCTGACCATAATTCTTCCATGTTCATTCTTATGATATAACAAGAATAGTCTTTTCATCAGCAGTCTAAAATAACCTGGACCCCCTGAGATCTCTCAGACACTGAACCACCAACCAGGAAGCATATACACCAGCTGGTCTGAGACCACAGACACATATATAGCAGAGGACTCCTAGACCTGGACTCAGTGGAAGAAGAGAGTGTTGAGGCCCCAGAGATTGTGGAGGCCTGGGGAAGGGAGAACATACTCTTGGGGACAGGAGGTGAGGATGAATGGGGTGAGGAACTATGGAATGGGGGACCAGGAATGGGGCAATGGCTAGGCTATAAAGAATCAAAAGTAATTTAAAAAAAAAAAAAAAGAATGTTCTTTTCTACATTAACCATTCGAATGCTCCCCTTTTCTATCTGAGATCTGATCAGAATACTAGTCATTTATGTTTCTTTGCTGCTCTTTTCTCACTAATGAGGAAATAGCAGTCTAGATGTCCATCAACTGATCAATGGATAATGATAACATGCTATATTTACAGAGAGGAATATTATTTAGGCATTGAGAAAATGAAATTACAAAATTCACAAGTAAATGGATGAAGCTAGAAACAATTGGTCTGAGGGAGGTAACCCAGATCCAGAAACACAAATTTTGCATGTTATGTCTTATTTATTTATATTACCTTTGAATTTTCAGATGTTTCCTTTGAAATATCTATAGAGGCGAGAAAATTACTAAGGAATAATGGGATCATTGTTCATCTGAAGGGAAAGTGAATGCAGTAGTAAAACAGAGCAAAGGGGAATTCTAGACTATGAAGAGTTAAATGGGGTGAGGGTTAAATTGTAGGGCAGAAAAGGCAATAATGGATAACTAGTATTAAAGATATCTGGAATGTGTCATATATACTTTTCTACTACTCTAGACTCCCCTTAAAATATATGGATATACATTTTTAAAAATTGTATAAACAGATGCCCCATAATGTGGCAAAAATTACCTTACTAAACACCACAGGTAAACAAATGAAACTTCCAGTTGCCAGTAATGGGTGCCATAGTCCTAAAACATCACAGGCTGTTGAGAATGTTCTTTATTACCCTATAGAACTGACAGTGACACCATATCATTGAGGGCAACATATATTGATTGAGTCATAGGACATGGAACAATTAAGTTGATACTGACCTAGAGGCTTCTTCTCTACTGGATAGTATTCATAGTGCTGGAAAGTTCTGTGCATGTTACTACTGGAGGAGAAAATTAATCATCAATCACATCTAGCTGTGAACCCTGCAAGTTTCAAAAGTATCTTGCCTAGAAAGATATGCCTTATAGAACTTAGGCTATTTTCATATCTTTGCTGATAATAACAATTCTTTAATGTATATGAAAGTAGAGTTTTATTTTCAATGTACATATTTCCTCATTTTGGACATATAATCCAATACTTGGGTTATTGAATCATATGGCAGTTCTAGTTTTAATATTTTGAGGAAAGTCTATAGTTTGTATAGCTGCTATACTGCCTTCTTTTCTTCTTTCTCATGTAGATTTTGTTTTCATACTTTATATGTTGAAGTGGTTGTGCTTACTATGTTTGGATTTCTAAGTATGCTTACTGAAGATCCCTTAAGCACTTTATTATTCTGGGATGCATTTCTTTTTTCCAGTTCTACTGTTAAATATGCTAATCTTCTTCCACCCCTGTGCTGTTGTGATCACAATAGGTTTGTAGTATATTTTTATGAGGATGCCAAAATGCCCAAATTCATTTTAAGAGGACAATATTGCCATAATACAAAAACAAACCACAAAGACATAAACATGAAATAAACTCTTTGCCAGTATTCCTGATGAATTCATACATAAGACTTCTCTGATTTAAGGGACCAAAGAGCTAGTTATGGAGAGAAATGCACAGAAGACTAGCAAATGTCACAGAAAGAAGTTTATGACTTTAATAACTTCACTTTTTCTATTTCTTTATTTGGTGACCCACTATAGAAATATACCATCAGAAAATCTTTAAATGCCTTTATGGTCAATTTCTAATCACAATCATAGAATAATAAATTTTTAATTCATATACAGATATACATACATATGTGACATTTTTTCCTAATACTCATGGTAGCATGGTAAGTCTTATCAACACCACAAAATTTCTAAACCTCTACATTCACACAATACCTTCCTATACATTCCTGTCTCTATATGGTTAATGATCTAAGTTATACCTATATTATATATTTTCAACACTTACTCCTACATCATTATCTCTTCTATCTGACATTGAATTAAGCTATAGAAAGATTCCTGGTACATGTCAGTCTCTGGGATAGTCACAGTCTAATGAAGTACAGAAACTCATGAGTAGGGAAACCATAAGATAAATATACAGTTAACTTTGAAAGAAATATAGTTATGTGTTATCAACCAACTTTCCCTATGGCTCCAATAGATCAAAGAACTATCTATTGCTGCACTGCAGGTTACATCAAGGAGACATTTCAAGTTAAGAACCATGATGTTGCCTTTTTACCTCTTGTTAATTCAAGGTAAGTAGACACATCTCACATCTCCTTTATTAATGCAGTCTAAAGTTAATTAAAGAGAGCCTCTTGTATTGTTATAGATTGTCTCTGCAACTCATTTTAGTCTCACTTCATTTTTCTGAAAAATGAAGATGGATATTCCTAGCCATCAGAGCATTTGAAGGACTTAGTGAAAGGAAAAACTGTGAAAAGCTCTCTAAACTGTCAGGCACTTATTCAAAATTGGAAATGTTTCTCTGCTTAATTTTGTTGGTGACTTGTAGCATTGTGTTGTCTCATAGTACCATTTACTCAGTTAAGGGACAAAAGTCCTAAGGCTTTAGGGCACTGAGCCAAAAGGGTAGAGTGGATGCTTCCTGTCACCCCCTCACTCAGCTTCTCAGATTTATCATTCCTCCCATCCCCTGGGATTCATTATTGCCAATTCTTGAAGAATGTACTTGGGCCTTTGAGCTCCATAATTTCTGACTCTTGAACCAAACACGACCCCTTTGAGGTTGGAAATCCATTTACTCTTGGCAAAGTCACAACATCTTGTTTCAAAGAAAAAGGGAGTAAAAAAATTTTAGCTCACAAAATCTTAGGGAGTTTTATAACCAACGCTTATAAGACATTTTTGGAGCCGAATTCACTCTTACAACAGAGCCCTTGGATGATTTAAGTGTAAATGAATCAGAAGAGTCCAGATCAGATTTCTGTTGAAATACACAAAGTTTAGAAATGGAAGGATTGGAGGCTCAGCCAAGAGCACTCTCTGTTTGGGCAAAGCCCCCAGGGTAGCTGGAATCACAGTGTTTGCAGAGATTTCCCACGGAGACACTTAAACGGGTCCTAGAGAACTACATCATTAGGTGCAGTAGGCACCTTTCTCAATTCCTGTGTTGCTACCCAGGCCACCCAATGGCCCTCAGAGCTCCTGGGTACAGGATGGATAACTTTCAGGAATGCTTCTCTAAATGAGCATCTCTAAATATAATGAAAGAGAGAAGTTGCATTCCCTGCTTGCAGTCTCTTAATATAATCACAGAGACAAGCAAGATACACAGGATACTTTACTGAAAGAACAGGCTCCTGTGCCATGGAAGAGGTCCAGTGCAAGCTAATAGCAGCAGTGGGGAAGAGTAAACAGCTTAGAGAAATGGTAAGAGCTTTGGATGAAACTCAAGTGACTTCAAATCTAGGTTCTTAGCTTCTGTTCTTTTGTTTTTACACATGCCCAATTCTATTGTTTCCAATTAGTCAATAATCAATCAGGTTGTGTGGTTCTTAATCTTAAAACCTCACAATTTTAAAATTTGAAATCACTGACTGATATTTGTACCTTAGATCTACTTACATAATTTTCACAGTCTTGAAAAGGAAACAGGATTCTTTGCAGAGTGAGTTGTGTTGGATGGTGTTTTGCTCGGCAAACACATGAAGGAGTGTTTTCCTGAAGAGGACACAGCTGAGAGGCTAAGGCAGACTCCTGATGGAACGTTTCACTGAAGCAGACACAGGAGAAAGGATGTTCTGCGAAAGCAAGCACGTGAAAGGACACATGATGAGGAATAGTTTGTTAGTGCCACATGTACTAGTCCACCTTACATTTCATAGTTGAACTGCATTTGTCTGGACTCCATAGAGAGAAACACACCAGAAAAAAGTAACCAAACAAACAAAACAAACAAACAAACAAACAACAACAACAACAAAAACTCTTTGGTGGTGTGCTAAGGCGCTTTTTTTTTTTTTTTTTTTTTTTTGCCACTTCCTCAAACTTGGACTGATTAACAGAGCGATGTCAGCTGAGCCAGATGCATATGCTGAGGCAAGACCCATGGAGGATATATGATG
>JADRCC010234818.1:0-12500 GCA_019843855.1 Hylomyscus alleni
TTTCTTTCTTTCTTTCTTTCTTTCTTTCTTTCTTTCTTTCTTTCTTTCATCTTGAGGCAGATTTTCATGTAGCTAGACTGGAGTTCAACGTGCTAAATAGATGAGACTAGCTTTTAACTCCTGATCTGTTGCTTCCATCACTTAAATGCTAGGATTGCAGGTATATACCACTACAACAGACTTTGTGCTTTGTTCTTGATAATGAAACCCTTGAAGATTTATCACCTCCACTCTATTCTTTGCATTTGACTCTAAAAGCCTTAAAACCAGAGATGATAATTAACCAGGACTGTATTTGTAATAACCATTGCCTTTTAGAAACTATACATTAGAACTATTAAATACTTCCAATACACCCCAGCATATTTGATTTCCTCAGTAAATGGCTAAATAAAATTGAATAATATTTGTCTACAGTTAAGTGATTGTTATATTCCTAACTTGAGATTTGACAGAAATTTAAGTGAAAGCCATACATAATCAGCTGACTAATGATTTTATATTTTTATCATCTCTGGGTAATTTTTTAAAAATATTATGGCAGTATAAACTTACAGATCTTTGCATAAACCTAAAATTAACCAAAACAATGAATTTTGAGTTATCATTGAAAGTGCTAACTCAAGCAAAATTATGATTTTATCCCATAAGGTTGAATAGTTTAAATTTCAGTGTCTAGTTTATTCAAGTTTAAATATTAAGACACGAATGATGGATTTTATTGTAGAACTTCATCCCTACTTCATTTTTGCAAATTCTCTTTTTCCATTGTTCATCCCATCCTCCAGCACCCCTCCTGCTGTCCTCCAGCACCCTTCCTGCTGGTCCCTTAAATAATATGCAACTGCCTGTGAAACTTCACCTTGTGTTAACATACTTTGCATCTTTGCTTCTCAAAACATTCTCTAATAGCAGTCATAAAGGAGTTTCTGGTAATAATTGAGGGCTGAAGAGAAAAGGAAATACCCCCTTTCAGCCTTGATCTGTCTGTCTATTTGATCTCTCTAGAATAAAATAAAATTTTAACCATTTTAATGAGGAAGGAGTTTCATCACATTTTAGTTCATTTGGTTTAGGAGTGGGTACTGGAGAATAAATCTAGAGCTTTCTACATAGTACTAATCAAGTGCTTTACTATTGAGTTATGTCCCTACCCACCCCTTGAATTTTATAAGATTTCTGTTTTTATTAATAGTATAAGTACAGATTTCATCTCACAATTCAATTCTTTAAAATATAAGTGCAGTTAGTATTATGATATAATAAACAGAATCTATTTGACTAAAGGGAGCTGATAGATTATAGTTGAATTTTACTGAATTTCTTTATTGGAGGACAGTATTTAATTAGTTCCCAAGAAAGCTAAGTTAGAGATAGAGACACGAGTACAAGAGGTTTATTGGGGTGAAATCTAAGGATTACTGCCTTTGTGAGAGGAACCAGATGGAGACTTTTATGTCAGCACTCAGCCAGCCCATGGAAGTCTGGAAGCTGGAATGGTCCTTGATAGTCAAACTGAGACAAGGGAATGGACACCTCAATCACTGGGTGTCAATTGCCTCTTAGGAGAGGCAGGATATTGACAGAGGGATCTGCTGCTGAGTATAATTGCCTGGAAAAGGTTTTATCTCTGAGATAGGGTACCAATTACTGGTTCTAAAGTGCATTTGTTAGAGAGTGAGAGAAGTATAGTGGTATCTATGATAGGCATGTATTAATAGTTGTCCAGCTTTTATTGAGTGTCATTGCCAGTATAGTCATTTAATACAGTCTTAATATGAACAACATTTAATTTTCTATAATATCAAATATGATGCTAATTTTTAGAAGCAAAGTATTGATCAAGAGGTTGGTTATCTGTTACTTAGGAGCTCACAGGCTACAAAGTTTTAGAAAGCAGAGAGAACCAAAGATAGGATAACATTTGCCCTAGGAAAAGGGGAGGACTGGGAGAGTTCATTAATGCTGAATAGGTGGTAATGTACAATTCTTTAGCGTAACTATAACTGACCATTCAAATGTGGCTTCCTTCTCCAGTTTCATACTTGCCCGGAAAGCTGATCGACTTGCTAAACTTCATAAAGACATAAGGTAAACAATTTATACCTGAAAATCAATAATGGTTACCTATACATTCTGTTTGTTGCATCAATAATAGTAGAATATAATCAAGGAAAGCACAACATTTTACAAATATTCTTATCCTTAAAAACTAATTTAAAAAATATTTTGTGATATTCTTCTTGGTCAAGTCAATGTCTATGTACATATATTTATTTAATTTTACATATTTGTGTTTATTTTATGTGGTTAAAAGGTAGGGTTTTCCTAGAATATTAGCTATATAGAGCCCTTGAGGCTTAATCACTTTTCTTAAGTACCCCATACTTCTGCCTCTGAATACTTACTTCACTAATCTGATCACTGTGGTGATAAAGTTCTAATAAGGAAAAAAACTTGGGGTGTATTTTTTTTTGTGTATGTGTGTGTGTGTGTGTGTGTGTGTGTGTGTGTGTGTGTGTGTGTAGGCTCATGCACACCATAACAAATGAAAGGAGAATGGAGGACAATTTTGTGTCATCAGTTTTCTTCTACCTTGAAATGGGTTTCAGGAATTGAATTCAAGTCATCAGGACTGTATAGCAAGTATCTTACCATTCAAATCATAGCCGCTGACATGTGACAAAGTCAAGAGTAGCAGATAATATATCCTTCTTTTCTTTTTTCATTATACCACACTAAACCTGACATTTTCTTTTGGATTTTCTGCCTTTCCTTTCTATTAATAATAAAATAAATAGCAGACTGGAGGTGGACATTTGATTATGATTCTACACACTGGCTGAACTCTAAAGTTCTTGTAAGATAAAATGTTTACTGAAAATATTGGTGAAAAGACGAGTGGTTTTCAAAACCGACTGTGTCTAACTCTTCCAAAAGGTATTGGGAAAGTCTATTTTCTTGAGGCTTATAGAATATGATTCAATAGTCTGAAGTAGAGACTGAGGATTTATACTTTTGACCACCTGCTCACGTGATTATGATGAATAGACAGATTTATATGTTATATCTATAAAAGAGATACAGCTACAAGATGATTTGCATAGTACATTTGGCTATAATTTTAAATATATTCTTTTAATTTTCGAACCAAAGTAATCTAAATTCATTCCTCTGAGTGGAGACTGTATCTCAGTGGTAAAGCATATGTTTTGCATGTGTGAAATGCAGTGTTCAATCCCTGTCACTCATACAAAAACATTTTTAATTTTTTTAGTATAACATCATTGCCTTCTATATATCTTCTAAAAGTTTTAATTTTAATGAGGCAAAGGGAATGGAAAGATAATTTTCTGACTTACTTGTGAAAATTTGTCTTTGACTCATCTAATAATATGAAATGCAGTAAATCACATATTTTGTTATTGTTTTTATTATTTATAAATAAAATGAAACTACTTAATTTTTTAAGTTTAGCTCTACTTTAGTAAAGATTTTTATTATATCTTCAGAAAATAAGTTAAATACATTGAGCGTTTTAGAATACTGATCGGCATTTATCTTAGAGTATTTATTGCTATGACAAGACACCATGACCAAAAAGCAACTGGGGAGAAAAGGGTTTATTTGACCTACATACACTCCATAACACTATTTATCATCAAAGGAAGCCAGGACAGGAACTCAAATATGGTAGGACCCTGGAGGCAGGAACTGATGCCTAGGCCATGGAGAAGTTCTGCTTACTGACTTGCTCTTCATTGCTTGCTCAGCTTGCTTTCTTAGAGAACCCTGGACCACCGCCCAAGAGTGGCACCACCCACCATGGGCTGGGTCCTTCCCCAGTGATCACTAATTGAGAAAGTAATCTTACAGCTGGATCTCATGGAGGCATTTCACCAGCTGAGGGAGGCTCTTTCCTCTCTGATGATTCTTGCTTGGGTCAAGTTGACACAGAACCAGCCACTACAGAAATAGTCTTACTTGTCTTGGCAATATTCTTAATTGACTACAACTGACGGAATTACTGCTTAGAATCTTTTATAATGCAATAACCTGCCATCTTTTTGTGGCACAGAAAAGAAAATGCCATATCAGACTGCGCATAAAATTTGACTCAACACATATTGAGCATCTACTATAGACAAAATGCTCAAAATAGTAAAAGTTTACCTTTCCCATTACTTAAATGGTAGTGAAGGAATCTGCAGGTCACTGAGCTTTGGCTTCATCTTTTAAATGGAGAATTTAGATTAGACAGAGAAAATAAGTAAGCAGTAGTCTTGAAACTTCTTCATGTATGTTAGAGCTTTTAATTAAAGCCTTTTCAAACTGTCCTAGAATTAACATATCCACTTTATATTATGCGACATCATGCATGAGTGACAGCTGTCTCCTTTAAAGCCTTGCATAGCAATAGGTAACATTTATAATCTCACCTCTTCTTGACTTAACTTTTAGTACTTATATGATAGTTTTGTTATAGCAATAGTGTATGAATAACAATAGCAAGAGTGATAAGCTTACATTTTCTATAGAGAAAATGGATTTATGTTTTAAAAATATTTTCTGGTGAAATTGGTGATATAAACTTATATTTTTATTTTTTATTACTACTGAGCTTGATTATTGCACCTACATGTACATTCTCATGTATATACTTATAACCATTTGTCTCATCTGGTCTTAATGCTTGTTTTATGGATTTGAATTACATCTTTTACCTCATTTTCATAAAAATTGTTTTGATTGCTAATTAGTCTTTAACAAATATTTCAGAGGCATTTTCACATATTTAATCTACAGAGAAACCAAAAAGAGTAAATGTAAATAGTATGTATTCAATGATTGAGATAGGCCCATTAACTTAGAAGATGAGTAATTTAAATTTTTCACCAGGAATAGTTGTGAGTTTAACCTGTATCTTCTTTTGAGAAGAGATTAGCCAGGCATGGTAAAATATACTTATAATAATCTCAGTGCTCAGGAGACTGAGGCAAGGAAATCATTAGTGTGAAACCACTCTCACGTGCTAGGCTATACATAGTGAGACCTTGTCTATTTTACTATTGCTTTATAATTATAGAAGGTCATTAAATTTCATTTTTCTTTAAAGAAGTCACTACTAAATACCCTAGAACGGAATGCCTTTATTATATGTCCATCAATTATGACTTTTTTTTTTTTGGTTTTTCAAGATAAGGTTTCTCCGTGTAGCCCTGGCTGTCCTGGAACTCACTCTGTAGACAATGCTTGCTTTGAATTCAGAAATCTGCCTGCCTCTGTCTCCCAAGTGCTGGGATTAAAGGCGTGTGCCACCACTGCCCGGCCAATTATGACTTCTTTAACATGTTTTTATTCTACTTTGTAGGAAGAGGAAAATCTGTGAGCTGTATGCCAAAGTTCTAGGATCTCAAGAAGCTTTATATGTAAGAACTCTCAGTCTCTAACAGGCTTTCTTCTGTTGTCTTAAATTGGTAAATTAAAGCAAGTTCTGGTTTTGTGGAAGTCTTAAGCAGAGATTAGAAAGGGGTGTGCTTATTTAGAGGATGACTTTTAGCAATCCAAAGTCATTAAAACCTAGTGTTCAGTACATGGAACTTGTCATATGGTATTACTTTGGGCTTTTTAAGTGCTCACTAGATAATAGGCATTCAACTGTGGTAAGAGACTTAGAGCCACAATCATTATATCATGGATCACTGAGATTGGTCTGCAGAACAGAGATCCCGTGCTTTTGACATTATCAAGTAATTGCTATAAAACAAAACCCCAGGTATGCCATCATGCATTGCTGAAGGCACCATGATCTATATTTGACACACCAGACTTAATCTTTGCCCAGGTCAAAGGCATACTATTTTATTTTTCCACAAGGAGACTCAATTCATGTCTCATTTGGTACTGCCAGGGTTTTTACACTGCTTCTGAAGGCAGTGAGAATGAATGTTTCTGAAGAGCCCACCCAATAGCTGAGGACATTTTCTGTGGATATTTGTTTGAACTGTGTAAATAATAAACATTTAAAATGTGGTAGGGAAGTCTTAGAAAACTCTTCATGTTCACCAGGGAGCACTTTCATCTTAATTATTTCCTTTAAGGAATATTTTTATTATGTACTTTTCCAGTTTAAGGAAGGTATTCTGAAAATATGCTTTGTGCTTCTCTTCTTCTTGTTCCCCCAACTCTACCCTTGTGTAATTTCTGTTTAAACTGGAAAGCAGTCCATTGTCTTACACATTCCAGAGTCTTGGGGAAAACCTTTCCAAAAACTAATTGTTAGTAGGGTTTCCCAAAGACTTAGCTCTAATCTTTAGAATCTATATGAATGAGAGTATCCTCTCTCCCAAGTATTGGGACATTTCTTGACTTAAGAAAGAGGTTGAAAAAAAACCAGTGTCTTTAGTATACAATGTACTCTTTTTTTTTTCATGCAAGATTGGGGATCAAACTTGGGGACCCTGGGCATGCTAGGAAAGTGCTCTACTACACAGCTTCATCTCCAGACTGATTTCTTCCCTCTCACTCCCCTCTTACTCCTCCCCTTTTTCCCTTCCTTTCTTCCATTTCTTATTTATTTTCATTGTACTGGGGGCTCAACTCAGACTCAGGGCCTGGCACATGCATATCACTGATTTCCACTCCCACTTTATGCTTTAAATATAAACTTTTTGTTAATAAAATATATACGAGCCCTTACTGTTAGCAGGTAATAGTTTCATTTTATTTTCTTTTGCAATTTTCTTCCCATTGAACTACAGCCAGTCCATTATGAAGAGAAGAACTGGTGTGAGGAACAGTACTCCGGGGGCTGCTACACAGCCTACTTCCCTCCTGGTATCATGACCCAGTATGGAAGGTACTGCCTAATCACTGCACCAACTCATCCAGGGCTGGCACACATTCAGACAATCTACATTAAATGAGAACTGTGGAAACGGGCAGTGTTATTCATTGTAATCCCCAGAAAAATAGTCAGCCTGTAACTTGGTAGATGTCCCCAGGAAAGTGGGTGTCAATACAAAGAGTGGTATCAGTGTCCTAGGTAAGATTGCAATTGTCAGCAGCATTTGTGAGATGAAGACAACTACATTGTCTATTGGGAAGCCTTTTGAGCTTTCCTCAACATTTAGTTTCACAGGGCTACTAGTATACATAGGACACTGGATGCATGTATCCAATACATATGTCTTGTCAACAGAGAAGCATTAGATATTTCTCTTCAGAGGGAAGAATTCTCAGTGTCTACAGCTGAGGTACTAGGAGATGAGATCTACATGGCCTGGGAGTCTACCTCTACTTAAAAACACCTTGTTTCACATACATTATTTCTTTGCCTTACAGGCATAGGATATAGGATGCCATTAGCTCAGTTTCAAGAGATAGAACACAGGAAGAAGCCTAAAATGATAGCATTCTACCAGGCATTCACAATTTTTCATAATTCTTCCCATCTGGATATAGTTACTATAGTTAGGGAGAGGTGACTTTTTCAGCAAATAGTGTATTATCTAGTCACATCACACCTTCATCAAGTTTCTAGAGGACCAAATCTAGAATGTTAGCATCAGGTTACATCTGTCCATAGAGAAAGAAGCAGCACTTGTTTACCTGTACTTTCAAGAGTTTGTTGTTTACCTTTTTCTTCCTTAACAGAATCAAACATCTATTATTAGTAATAACAAGACTGGCCAACGGATCTAGTTCTGGAGTCTCAGTACAAGTCTAGATGATATAAATAGAATCAATGGGAAATGAGGCACAAGATTCTTGAATTGGAAAAAGGAATGCCAGTGGGTTGAGATGAAGGCTTTTGGCTGAGATGTACAGTTTAGGGGAGCCAGAAGAGTGGCAAAGATAATACCAAGAAGGTTAGGGTAAAGAGTTACCCATTGAATCTATCCCTTCTTTGCTCCTGAATATTGGGATTAACATATAGAAAGAACCTGTTTACTCACCCTTAGCTAGTCCCCATAAATGTTTAGAAAAATTTACAGATTGTATTATTTCAGGACTACTTACTCATAGACTTCCTGGGGTCTCTCTTCTGCTAGAAATGGCAGTGACTGTTTCTTCCCCCTTGCCATTACAATCTTTTGACGTCCAAAAAAATGCTTCATGACTCGAATCTGTGGATGTGTATTATCTTGAATAGAAGGCAATATAATGAATAAAATGGGCTACAAATACGGAATATAACTGTGAGATGTTACTAAGGAGTTGAATTCATGTTCTCACAGGCTGACTAGCTGGCTGAAAATAGGTCAGCATCCTCTTTAGTGATGAATAAACAGTCTGCTTCTCCCAGGTTCAGATCCTTGTGTCCAGATTCTTGTGTCCAAGAAACAACTGCATTTTACTTTGGGATGAAAAACACTGGCATTTCCTACTTGATTAGTTTTCCTTCCTTTTGAGGAGTAAATGAAGGTAGGAAGTGATTGGATAGTTTCCCCTCAGCACCTTCCTATGTAACCATGTGACCTCTTTTTTTTTTTTTTCCTTGAAGGGTGATTCGCCAGCCAGTAGGCAGGATTTACTTTGCAGGCACAGAGACAGCAACACAGTGGAGTGGCTACATGGAAGGAGCAGTTGAAGCTGGAGAACGAGCAGCTAGAGAGGTAAGGAAGGAAACTAAGGTGTACTCCTTTTTCAGTCGTAATTTCATCATGGGCAGCAGTACTGGGAATTGAACTGAAAGCATCATGCATGAGAGGCATGGGTTATTCCAGTGAGCTCCAGCCCTGTGGAAACATTTTTGTTGTCTGATCTTTCTGGTTCTTTATTTTATCTTTATATAGATATACAGAAAGATATTTGGGCTATTACATTGGCACAATTGTGCACATATGTGGAGTACACAAATATTTTGATGCCTGTATGTAGTATACAATGATCAAATCAAGATAATTAGCATCTCTTTCACATCAGATATTTGAAATATTCAAATCCTTTCTTCTAGCTTTTTGGAATTACAAAGTAAATTTGATTATCTTTAGTGACCCTATATTGCTATAGAATGTTAGAATTTATTCCTCCCAGTGAATTATATTTTGGTATTTATTATCCAGTCTCAGTAGCCTTACTCCCTGGTACCTTTCTTAGCTTCTGGTACCTTCTGTTGTTTTCTCTACTCTTATACGATTCACTTATTTGCCTTCTGCATATAATGGATAGCATGTATTATATGTCTTTCTGAGCATGGCAGATTTCATTTATGGTTGTGTGGTCCTCTAAACTCATCCATGTTGTCACATTGACAGGATTTCATTCTTATTTAAAGCTGAATAGTGTTCCATTATATGTGAATAACAAATTTTCTTTATCTATTCATGCATCTATTTCTTGACACTGATAATCTATGTATGCATTTCTCTGCCACCCACCTGTGGGTTCATCAATGTTTAATATGATTTTGAATCTGTCAAAAGTATATAATGTCACAGTATAATGCTGTAGTCACTTTTCTTTCAGGTCTTGAATGCTCTAGGAAAAGTTGCCAAGAAGGATATATGGGTTCAAGAGCCTGAGTCCAAGGTAAGTTTGGCTACTCTATCTCTATAGGTTGACTACAGCACATAAAAATTGCACTGCCCTTCATTCAGCATCTGCTTTTACTATAGATGATACAACTGTCTTGGGGAAGAAATACATACTACTACAGAGAGGCTTTGTTTCTTCTAGCTATAGCAAGAATTTCTATTAATGATCTATGTTCATCTATTTAGGATGTTCCAGCCTTTGAAATTACCCACACCTTCTTAGAGAGGAACCTGCCTTCCGTCCCTGGTCTGCTCAAGATCACTGGTTTTTCCACTTCTGTGGCTCTTCTCTGCTTTGTATTGTACAAGTTTAAACAGACCCAATCCTGAAGTTTTCGCCCTCAGGCCTCCTGCTTGGTCATCCTTAGCATGATGAGCATGTAAAGGAAAGTGTGGATGAATTACAGCCTGTGTTTTGGGCCATTTAAGTGCACTTGATTTTAACCCTCAGCAGTTTAATTCCAGTTTTTGTAAAGTGGTAACAGTCCAAAGAATCACCTAGCTAATTTCCATAAGAACAAGTTTTATCCTGTTTGTTAGACTAATTTGTGTTGATTGATAGAATAAAATGTTGAGTGCTTAATTTCAAAAAGTAAAGTGCTTATGAGGAATAATTTCTGGGTTCTGTTTTTTTTTCTTTTGCCTTTAATGCAAAATAGATAATGGTCTTTAAAGTTTTGCCCATTCTAAGAGCAAAGATCTAGATTTCCTACCCCACTATATCTTACAATTCAAAAGCATTTTAACTAACTTAAAAGATTCAGTGATGTCTTAGATATATCCAGTCCATAAGGAGTTGCCTCAATTCATATCAAACTGTAGTGAGAACTCTCAGCACTAATCTGCTCCAGTTTGACTCATCTTGAAATGACTTAAACGCCTGGATTGGCAAGAGATCTAAAAGTATTCAGATTGTTAACATTGAATTGTTGAATATTGAAAACCTCCTGAGTTTGCAGTTTACCTCCTCCTGCTTCTTAGGAAACCAATTAATCTATCCTAATGATATTAACCCTATTAAGCTACAGTTTGGATATTAAAATGATTTCCAGTCAGATGTGTTTAGACATATAATGGGAGTTGAGAAACACTATATTTGAGGCTGTCTACCACAAAGTTAACATTGTTATTTTCCTTGAAACAGAGAAACAACAGTCATTTCAAGAGATTGATAATCCTCTTTCTAGATTTGAAGGCCAGTTGGCCTTTCTACATAGTTAGGATGAGAATTGGTTTTTAAAAAGTACATCTTGGGCTGGTGAGATGGCTCAGTGGGGAAGAACACTGACTGCTCTTCAGAAGGTCATGAGTTCAAATCCCAGCAACCACATGGTGGCTTACAACCACCCATAATGAGATCTGACACCCTCTTCTGATGTGCCTGAAGACATCTACAGTGTATTTACATATAATAAATAAATCTTTTAAAAAAAGTACATCTTTTTGTCATAGCTGTTAAATATGGTCTCATATTACACTGAAGAAAATTAAACTTTACTGAGGGCTGTGAACTATGTTTTGTTTGATAGTTCTGAACTTGGTACCTAATGTTCCATGTTTAAATAAAGTTGGCCCTAGAGCTACATATGGGCATATGCATATGTATATGATTTGCCACTGAAGTAAGATGTTGTCTGTGTGGTACTGAATTTTGTTGTTGTTCTTAATAAAATGTGATGCCACCTTTCATTCAGATAGGCTTCTCTGATTTATCAAAATAGTTTATCAAAAGTTTCAAATGGCTTTTCCTTGCCAGAAGTCTACAGAGGGTGAACTATTGAAAAGCACTTGATAATGAGACTCTAAATTCTTAACACTGGGTTTGATCTTCATGATATGAAGGTTGACTGGGAGTAGACAAAATGCTATAATACTGTAGTAGGCCTGACTGGACCATATGTGTGGATTCTGACAAGTTTTCTCACCTAACTATCTTATGATGCCTTGAGCAGATCATTTGAGTTCTCTGCCTCAATTTACCCATCTGTGGAAAGACAGTCCTGTGCTTGTTATCTTCTAGGGATTTTCTTCATTACAACATTATGTAATTAATGCATTCTGTTGCTAGCACTATTTCTCATCACTTTTTTGATTTCCTAGGAATAGACTGAGATGCTGGGTCAGAGCAGAAAGCTTGCTAGAGACAGCATCCTAAAGAGGATGAGGAAGGCAGGTTTGTTAAGAGGACAGTTATCATGAAATGCAGTTGCAACTGGAAATTCAGCATATTTGAATGGGAAGGTGGAAAGGTTGTTAAGACTTGCTCCCCCCACCATCAAGGCAAGATCTAGGTTTTAGTCCTTCTATCAGATACTCTTTGGAAGGGAGTGTGATTACAGACAAGACAGGTCAAGGAACAATTCGTAATCAGAATCTACAATGACGATTCTCAAGTCCTAATGAGAAATTGGCATCAGTCTGTCTTCCCGACAGCTGGGGATCCAGTGTGCAGGACGGTATTTAATTTTGCAGGACAATCTAGTTCTGCAGAGCACAGAAAATGACTTTGTCAAGTGTAAACCATTGTGGACTTTAACTTTGAGTAGAGAGGCACTATCTCTATGAACATGTGCCTATTAAAGAGGTTTTTATTTCTGCATTATTTTTATAAAGGAAGAAACAAGTTTAAAAGAACTCTGAAAATGACTTAAAGGAGAACCCTACCTACACATTACTAACAACAATCAAAGGGAAAAATATATGCTTACAACTGGCCTCAGTGGTAGAGAAAATGCCTAGCTTCACAGAAACTTGAAGGGCCAGTGCTGGGGATACCCAGAGGGGCTCTCATATGCTCAGAGGAAAAGAGGGGGTGGGGAAAGGATTGTGGGAGGGGGTGACCGGGAGGTGGGCAGTGAGCGAAATGTAAAGTGAAAAAGTAAAAAATAAAATTAAATTTAAAAACCCAAATAATTGTCGTTAATAATCAGCTAAAAGTGAATAGCAAGCGTGATATCTTAT
>JADRCC010234890.1:0-13551 GCA_019843855.1 Hylomyscus alleni
TGTGTGTGTGTGTGTGTGTGTGTGTGTGTGTGTGTGTGTGTGTAGACTATTAATGACTGTTTCTATTTCATTAGCAGATATGGGACTGTTTAGATCATTGATCTGATCTTGATTTAACTTTGGTACCTGGTATCTGTCTAGAAAATGGTACATTTCATCAGGTTTTCTAGTTTTGTTGGGTATAGTCTTTTGTAGTAGGATCTCATGATTTTTTTTGATTTCCTCAGTTTCTGTTTTTATGTCTCCCTTTTCATATATGATTTGTTAAACAGGATACTATTTCTGTGCTCTCTAGTTAGTCTGGTTAAGGGTTTATCTATGTTTTTGATTTTCTTAAAGAACCAGTGCCCTCTAGTTAGTCTGGCTAAAGGTTCATCTATTTTGTTGATTTTCTCAAAGAACCAGCTCCTGGTTTGTTTGATTCTTTGTATAATTTTTTTTGTTTCCACTTGGTTGATTTCAGCCCTGAATTTGATTAATTCCTTCAGTCTACTCCTCTTGGATGAGTTTGCTTCTTTTTGTTCTAGAGCTTTCAGATGTGCTATGAAGCTGCTAGTGTATGCTCTCTCTAGTTTCTTTTTGGAAGCACTCAGAGCTATGGATTTTCCTCTTAGGACTGCTTTCATTGTCTCCCATAAGATGTGGTATGTTGTGGCTTCATTTTCATTAAACTCTAAAAAAGTCTTTAATTTCTTTTTTCATTTCTTCTTTGATCAAGTTATCATTGAGTAGGGTTTTGTTAAGCAAGAAGTCTGATGTAATTCTGATAGGTCTGTCTTTAAATGTTACTTGATCTTTTTCCCTTACTGCTTTTAATATTCTTTGTTTTGTGCATTTGATGTTTTGATTATTATGTGACAGGAGGAATTTCTTTTCTGGTCCAAACTATTTGGAGTTCTGTAGGCTTCTTATATTTTCATGAGCATCTCTTTCTTTAGGTTAGTGAAGTTTTCTTCTATAATTTTGTTGAAGATATTTACTAGTACTTTAAGTTGGGAGTTCCAGGACTTGCTGTTGTGGGAGTACTGGGTTCTGATGATGCCAAGTAGTTTTGGTTTTTATTGGTAAGATTCTTGCATTTGTCTTTGTCATTTGATAATCTCTGGTGTTAGATGTTCTTTCTGTCTCTGGCTGGAGCTTGTTCCTCCTGTTTGTCTGGAAGCCTGTGTCAGCACACTTGGGAGACCAGCTCTCTCCTGGCAAGACCCCTGCACAGAGGGCTGTGGTATAGCCCTACTTCCAGGGTGCAAACGGAGGCACGAAGGACTCTGTTACAGCTGCTCTGCAGTTTCTGTGGTCTGTGTGCTCCTGGCTGGTCCCACCTTATACAGTCATAGGAGAGAAAAGAGGAGTCTCAGCTGAGTCCAGGAGTCAGAATACTCCCTGGAGATAAGCTCTCCCCTGACAGGAAAGGTGCAGAGAGAGTGTGATATTTTAATATAGAAGTTCTGAGCCTGTGGGTCATGACCCCTTTGGGGGTCAAGCTTTCACAGGGCTTGCATATCAGATATCCTGCATATTATTTGCATTGCAGTTCATAACAGTAGCAAAATTACAGTTATGAAGTAGTAATAAAATAATTCTATGGTTTGGGTTCACCACAACATGAGGAATGGTATTAAAGTGTTACAACATTTGGAAAGTTGAGATCCACTTTTTTAATATATATACATATGCATGTATATATATACATATATATATATTATGCAACATATAATGCTTGTATCAGCATAATTGGTTCATTATTTCAGATATTTATAATTTATTTGTGTTGAGAGCATTCAGAATTCTTTCTGATAGCTATTTTAAATATTCAAATTGTAATTATCCCATGATGCTACAGAATAGGAAAGTTCTTCCTTCTATACAGCTGTACCCTTATCTACTAATTCTTGTCTTTCATTCCTTTTCCCCTTCCTAGGCTTTAATAATTACTAATTTTCTAACATCAGCATTATACTTAGATATCAAATATAGATATTTCTTAGTATCACACATGATTTTCACTTCCTTTAGTGTAATAAAAGCTGTGTTTAGAAACAGTTCATACTCACACATACACACACATACAAACACACTCTTCCATATTCATATATTTTTCAAGGAAGAATCTCACAATGAGCCTAGTCTGATTGGGAACTCATGATCCTCCAATCTTAAAACTCCAAGGGCAATTATATGTTTTTGCCACCTTGCCAGGATCTAAAATAATAAGTTCCATTGTCAATGATTTGAGTAAATCTAAGGGGAATAGAAGTTGTCTTCTGGATATTTTTTTTCATTGTTTTTATTTCATATTGTAAACATGTTCTTATTTTCTTTTGTCTAATTTAAATTTGTACAAGAGGTTAGTGGAATTAAATAGAAAACAGAAAACATCAAACAAAAATTACTGTCTCTTAGAAGCTTAGTTTCCCAGGAACTCTACATTAATTCAATTTTATTTTGTAATTCCATAAGCTTCATGGATCCTAAAAGAAAGCCAAAGAACTCACATGAAGGACTTATGGTCTTAACAATAGTGATACTGTAAGACAGCTCCAGTTCCATCAGAGACTCTATGAAGAGATGTTTTAAGGTGTCTCCCGTGTTGAGAGCTTTGGAATTAAAAAAAAAAAAACCCACCTATAACCAAAGTATGTCTGTGTACCCATAGCAGGCAGCATTCTTTAGTTCTCCCATAGTTACTGAATATCCCAGATGATGGATATTGTAATGAGAACCTAATAATATCCTATCCCCCAGGCTCTGTACAGTTTTTGTCTTTGGATGTTTTGAGGTTGACTATTGAACTTGATATGACTAGGTTCTAGAAATGCTAATGATCTGGGAAACTGCCACCAAATTTCTATGCTATACTGGGGAGCTGGTGCTCATGTTGCTTGTAAAAATTCTAAGGATTTTTGTTTGTTTTATTTTCTGACATCTCATTTTCATCATCAAATTTCATCCTCTTAGTCTCTTTCTTTCTTTCTCCCCCTTCTAAATACTAAGATTAAAATTCCTCCTAAAAAACTCATATATTGGAATTGTTTTTTATTTTTTATTTTTAGTTTTTTTGCCAAACACATACATGTAACTTGAATAGAGACATGTAGATACAAGATGGGGGATCTTACTGCTATTTAATATAAGAAACTCCAAACAGTGGTTCCAAGAAATAAGTAATGCAGAATGAATGACCCCACTACTTTATAACAGAGAATTATAACAGGATTATTTTTCCTTTTTGTATAAAATAATGCTTAAAATTTTTCTCCAGACACTTATATTCACTTAAAAATGTAGGTTCTAAAACTGCTGTCAAGATAACTATATTTTAGTTTTTTACTCTTCTAGCATGAAAGTGCTGAACTGTGTGAGGATCTAGAAATTTCATAATTCATTAAACCTAGTATTGATGGAAAACTTGAAGCCATACATACACAGAGAGGAGATACCAGAGCTACAACCAGTGGAATTAGTTTTCTGTCTGTCTGTCTGTCTGTCTGTCTGTCTGTCTGTCTGTCTGTCTGTCCATTCATCCATTATCTATCATTCATCTATCTGTCTGTCTGTCTGTCTGTCTGTCTACCTATCTATATCTATCATCTTTTACACAATATGAGAGTTTTGATCTCAGGATGAGAAGGAGGCTGTGTGCCCCTCTTTTATGACTGGTTTGGCAGGGAGCCAAAGTGAGTGAGTGAATCTGGACATTAACTTTAGAGGAAGCCTCAGGTAAGGAAGCTTAGATGGCAGGTACTAGTGAGCTTACTGAGTTTTTCTTTTCAAGTCTGCTATAGAAAAAACATTTGTAGAAAAAACAGGCAGGGAGGTGAGACCTATTGCTGATTTTGCAATGCTATTGGTAAGAAATTAAATCACAGTCCCACCAGAGAGTAAAGTGATAATAACAACACTCCTAGATTCAGTTAGAAGAAAATTATGTACAAAAAATGAATTTGAACATCTGTATTTCCTATAACAAGTACTATCTTAGTTTTTGAACAACATAGGAAAAATGTTGACCATGTTAATTTAACATGTAGTATAGAAGGAAGTTAAAGGGACTATGTAACACTGTGAGATTGGAAGGGTGGTCAGGGGTATAGAAAAAAAATGCTGATAGCCATGGGGTAAAGTAAGGAGAGGTCTGCAGTTATACCTGGTGAGTCCATGGAAGTCCTCTTTAAAGATGTCCTTTTTGAGAGGACTCGATGTCAATAGGGTGAAATAGAGCATTGAGAGAAATCAAGCCAAACTTTAGAGTTTTAAAAACAATGACTTGTCGCTAGGTGATATCAGTCTCAGGGTCTGGAGTATTTGGGGTTGTTAGGTGGTCTGGGATTTGAGGATGAGGGAAAGTAGTCTATGGGGTTCAGAGGTTTTGTTTATATCTTGGCAATGTCCATACTGAAGACTTAGGAGTCAACCAGTGGCTCTACAGACCTGGAACAAGACAACAGTACCTGATCATTAAGTACTAAACTACTAACTGGGGATAGGTGATTGCTAAATCAGACTGCAAACAAGAGTAGCAAAGCCTCTTCAATAATGTTTTCCTGTGTTTCTGTCTGAAACATTACCCTGACTAGTCTGTTGGTTCTAGTATTTAACCAGAACTTCTGGATAGCAAAAACACTCACATGTGTGGTAAATGTGGCTGCTTGAGATTGTATAGTCAATAGGGCATATATAGCCTGGAGTCTGACTTGAAAGGAATTACCCTAATGAATATAGATTTTAAATAAAAATGAATATACATGTACGTAATTCATATATGCTTATTTGTTTATTTTTTCTGAAACTCTGAAGTTTTTTTTTCTGAAGTTTAACTGAGTGGTCTATATTTTTCTTTGGTGAGAATACTGGCTGAGATCTGAGGCTCATTTTAAGGTCCACATCTTGGGGTAGACCAGTTCCTCAGTTATGTCATTGGCAAAAACCTTCTTTCTTTTCAGCAGCATTCTGCTTCTGAGAGATCCTAGTAACTAACAACTTGACAATCTTAAGATACGTATTTACAGACTCTCAGGAAGTTATACCATTCACAACAATGGTTTATTCACAGAACTTTTGTAGAAAACAAAATCCAAGTGGTACAAGGAGGCATATAATGGGTCGTGTCTTTATTTTCAACAGTTCTTCCTAAAGTTTGCATATTGAGACTGGGAAATTCCTTTGTCTCTATTTAGAAAACCCTAACTAATTTAGTGTAGAAAGTTGGCTGAAAGGCCACGAGTCATTAAAGAAATTCTTTCCCACTGTGCTTGGCATCAAGTATTCCAGGTATCAGGATGGGAAGAAGTGGAGCTTTCTATTTAAATCTCTGGTTAAATATATCCCTCAAATGCATGTTGGGAAGTTAATCCAATGTGACAGTGTTTGGGGTGCTAACAGTGTCATGCACACATAGTCCTCACAAGTGTGTATTATTAGCATTGTATAAAAGACTTGAAGAATTGTTTTTTTCTTGAGATTTCACCTCCCACCATCATGCTAAGATACAGCAAGGGGACCCTTGGTAAATCAGACTGACCATTTTCATATTGAACTCAGTGGCCTCCAGAATTGGGAGACAATAAATTTCTTTTCATTAATAAATACATAGGCATGCCAATATTTTACTTTTGTTTAATTGATTAAATTTGTTCTTTACCAATTTTATACATGCATCTGGTGCATTGTATTTATTGCCCTCCACCTCCTTTCAGTCTCCACTACTTCTTTGTTCCCTTATAGGTTCTTTTCTTACCCATCTATAAAGGATAGTTTTAACATGTAAACTAAGGCTCAGACAATGTCATGGAAGAGAACTGAAAGAATGTAAGAGGCTACAGATAAGGAGAAAATGTGTAAAAGGCTGTCTTCAGGCATGATAGAGCCATTGCAAACATGGTTACACTATAGCTATAGTCCACTCTTGGGTCTGAACAAGAGTGGACCTATCATGGACTGAGGTGGGGTTCATGGGGAACTAACCTTCCTTGCTGAACTTTTGGCAATTGATTGGTTCTGGGGGATGGACAATCATTGCCTTCAGACAATTCCTTTTGAAAGTATATTTATATTTATATGGTAAAAGTATTACTTCTGGGGAAAGTGTGTCTGTTTGACCAGAAGACATTCTGCCTCCCTCCCCCTTACACATACATTTTTGTCATGATAATTATCTTTGTAACGTTCAGGATACTTTTTCTTATAGGTACATGATTCTTCCTCCATACCCCTTCCTTTTTTATCCCAGCACAAAAGACATAGCATTAAAAGAAATTCTCTTTGATTAAATTCTCACAAGTTTTAAAGATCTGCAGATAATTACCTAAAAAATAGCAGGTCAGCCAAGAAAACTGAAGTATAAGCAGACAATACATGTGGTATTTTAATTAATTTTCATATGACTCTCTATTAGTTGTTTTCTTTTGGGCCATTGTAACTGTTGGATGGCTTAGCAGCTTTATCAGCATACCTAATTACAGTTGGCTATGAAGTGGGTAAGGTCACTTGGAAAGCACCATCTTGATGGGTTATATTCATGCTAGAATACTATTCAGTTCGAGACTCATCTGTTAAAATTACGTACTCTCAAAAAAAAAAAAACTACGTACTCTCAAACAAGAATAGCAGTCTTTATTTTTGTCCTCTGTTCAAGTGCAATTGTTATGTGGATTGGACAAAGCACATTTTTCATAGAATAGATCTTCATACTATTGACTCAGGCAAAACTCATTTTGACATTTCTTAAGGCTTCGTTTTAGGCTTCCCCTGCTAACCTTTCAGCATCCTTTCTTCCTGTCTCAGTTCTTTTCATTCTATCCTATTTCATTCTCTTGCTTTCTTACTGTCTCTAAAATGGCCCTATTTATTTCTACAGCACCCTTGCTTTACTCAAGATTCATTATTCTGATGCTTGCTTTTATGCTGTCATGGGTGGCTAGACTATGACCAGGAGAACTTAACAAATAGTGCATAGTGTACGAGGTTCAACTGGAGGTTAGTGACTTAAAGAAGTCAAGACAATTGAGAGTCTGTATGAGTCTAAATAAGCAACATTCATGTCAGTCTTTCAGAGGTAGCCAGGTGTCTGGTGCCAGTGACATTGTTCAGTTCTTGATCTCTGTTATTTTTCTCACGCTGCTGAAGACAGTCACCATGTTCCCACCACTTTGTACTCTTCCAATTTGAAGCAGGTCTCTTTTTTCAGGTTACACTGGCAGTGCTTCACTTTCACATAGTAGATATTTCTCTCGACATGGCCTTTCCCAGAGGTGGTACAGACCTTTCCTAGTTATTAGACAGAGAAAAATCTTGGTCCTACCCAGTATCTCTTAGCTCTTTAGTGAACTTGAGAGAATACCTGTGCCATGATTATCGCATTCCCTATGGGTCATGACTTTCACCCATTTGCTCAACAGGAAAACAGCTAAGAGACACTACTTGTCTGTCTACAGAAAGTGTTTAAGTGTTAGAAGTTATTAAAATAAGTGTGTTAAAGTTTTCCTCTTCCTCATCTAGCTCCCAAATAAGACTGGGTTATGATATTTATTTAACAAACTTTAAGGGCACAACAACTGAGCCATATCACTCTTTTAATCCTCTAAATTAATCTAGCTGCTTCCCAGTCTAAATCTTTCTCCAATATACTTTCAAGCTATTTTCTCATGATGTCTCCTAGACTCTTTCCCCATGGATAATCTCTATTCTTCCTCTCTTCCTCCCCACTCCCCTGGCTGGGAAGAAGTCCTGTTCTATTCTCTCCCCTGCTCAGTCATTGGCTGACCAGCTTTTATTGACAAATCAGAGAATAAATGGGGAGCAATGCTTACACAACATTGAGGCAGGAGATACTTAGAATAATGGTTGCATCCAGATATGTGGGCATAGAAATTGGCATTTTAATAATACATGGATACTCTTTACACAGTGCACAATAATGTTATGCCTAAATATAAGAATCACAGTGTATATAATTTCTAGTCTCCTCCCTCTCAAGCCTTCTCTGTAGAGAAGCATTCCAATAAAGATGAATGTCTGTTCTTTAGAAACTAAAGACATGTCATTATTTCCCTTTCAGTCTACAATCTGATGTTTCAGAAAGGGAAAAAGCCTGTTTTATCTTATGTGTAACCCTATTATGTTCTCCCAGGCTCCAAGACAATATATTATCTGAGACCATTTATATCTGTTTCCTCAATCTAGTTCAAGGTACAACTGAACAGCTCTAGTTCAATGAGTTACATGGACAGGCAATTTGAAGAAATTCAACAATTTCTTCAGAGTACTTGTACTTTGAAGGATATACTTGTGACAGTTTCAACATATGAATAAATTGTTTTTGCTATTTTATGATTTAAAAAAAACATTAGGAAGTCTGAAGCTGAAAGAGCTAGGCTAAAAGGTGTGTTTTTCTGAATAAGTAAATTGCTGGACCATTAATTTTGCTGATGAGGATACAAGTTGTATTAATCTTAGCCATGTCTACCTCCTAAACAATCAGAGTGTTGTGACCTTCAATACTGAGGACGATGCTCAAATGTTACAATTGCCTTGAAGAAAGGTCACTTCAGAAGCAGGGTTAATTATGAGCCTTAAGTCTAAAAGCTCTTAGAAGCCAAACTATAATCCTGATACAATTTAGTCTTCATTCTTTAGAATTCTGTATTCTTTAATCCCTTGGAAATGTGATGGTGTTTATAATAGCATGGAAAGAGATTGTAAAATGGACAATCAAATTAATAAATTAATAAAACAATGGAATCTTTTCTGTGCTGTGGTATAGTGGGCCCAGCCAATCTGTGTTTGGCCAAGGCAATCCATAATATATTAATGTAGTCTGATAGATGCTAAACAAATGGTAAGATGACATTTTGTATTCTTCCTGAACTAGGGCTCCTTCCTATTTTCCCCTGCTTAGCCACCTACCAGTTTCTTACCCTTCACAGGAGACATTGAACCATCTAGCCTCTGGTGTCTTCTACTTTTTGTTGACTCTCCCATGCCTATGCACCATCACCAGATGTCTCTGAATGTGAAGGTAACTCCCACATACTCAAATACACACTCACAAATTTATCTTAAACCTGATTTCTTTCAAGCAATCAACTCTTATTTATCTTTCCTGAAAATCCTCAAGATCGTATCATACATAGTTTTCATGTTTTAATCGCTTTTAAGCATTTAAAAATAGTTTTAGTCCTCTCTTCTGAATTGGTTTCCTGATGCCGTTGTAAAAAGTCACAGACAGATGCCTTAACACAGCACAGATTTATTCTTGTACAGTTCTTAAGGCTGGCGTTCTAAAAGATTCTCACTGTGCTGACACCAAGCCATCAGCAGGAAAGGGCTGTAGCCTTAGGAAGGCTTTAGGGCACAACCCATTTCTCTGCCTTTTCTAGACTGTTGAACTTCATTTCCTGTCTTATTTGGCTCCCAGCAATCATCTGCCTTCTTTGGCTCATGGCTTCTTTCCCCATCTTCAAAATCCACAATTTGGTATTTTCAGAGCTTGCTGCTGAAGTCTCACATCCTGATGGCTTCCCTGTCTGTTATCGTCTGCCTCCGTTTTATATAAATACCTGTATCATATTTGGGGCCTATCTAAATCATCTAAAGTTTTCTCTTCTCACTCATGAGCTTTAATTTAATCATACTTGAATGTTGGCAGCCTTATTTATATTCCAAGAAATTAGTTGCTCAGTTCCTAACTACAATCCAAGCTCTCTTTTCACTTTTCCTTCCCATCATTGGTTTCTCACCAGCATTCCTTTTTCCCTGAATCCTCCTTGGATTTGGTTTCTTTGCTCTCCTTCCTCTTCATCTGCTTCCTCTTGCTATGAGACCACTTAGAGTTCTCCCTTTAATCTCAATTTTCTTGCCTTTGGAAATTCTTCCACACTTGAGTTTACTCCCACAGTGATTTTTTTCCTCCTCTGTCTCTAAGGCTTTCTTTAAAGCTCTGGCTCTTTTCCTAGCTGTGTACAGAACTTTTACAAGGATGGCCTGAGCTTAAGTGCAGATGCTGACCTCACACCAAGCCCTCAAATCCTTCCCTTCTTTAATCGAAACTGCAGTTAATGACTACAACCTTCAAAGGAATAATAGAATCTCTCTTTTGGTCTTTACCACCACCTTATACGAAGCCCAAATTTCTCTCATGTCTACTTCACCAGTAAGCTCCGACAGATTTCATACCTGTGAAGGAAAGCCATTCTTTCCTTCTCCAATCAGCTCTGTAAAGACTAGCTATATATAAAACAAACATTCAATATCATCAGTAACTTTCCCCACCATTCCCATAAACTTGTACTCATTAAAATCATAATATATGGCCCTCTTGGTTCATCCCAACTTAAGCATGAAGTTGACAAGCTCCATCACCACCTTTGCACTTCCTGTAGCCCCTACTACCATCTACCAATTATGTCAGCTTCCTGTGCCAAGGCATAATGGCTTTCATTATGCAAATCTCACAGTGAGGTTCTCCAGGAAAAATAAAGTATGTAAAGGCATTACAATTCAATTTAAATTTTTAAAATGCCTTCATTACTTTCTCTGTTTTCTTTGTTGTTACAGAGCACTAATATTTTCTAATGGAGTTACATTTGAATGGACTTATCATAATGAGATCATAAACTTCTTAATAAAGTTTTTGATCATTGAAAGAGAAATTCTAGAAGTCAAAGTCCTACTTCAAATTTAGATGGTTGTTTTTCATATTTATCCTTTATTTTATGTTTTTATTACACAGCTGTTTGTTGAAGACTGGATTCATGATGCAGCCATTGGAAGGTTAAATCATAAGCAAAGCCAATATGGTCTGGACCTTATACATTAACAAGGAAACACCATTTTTCAACTTGTGTCAAGATCTGAGAAGAAAAGATATCCAGCTTTCCTAGAGTGTTTCAGGGTTACTCATGTAATTTGGGGCTCAAAACTTTTCTGGAGTTGAGAAGATGGCTCAGTGGTTAAGAGCACTTGCTACTTTTGCAGAGGACCAGAATTTTGTTCCCAGTTGCCCATAATGAATGGTTCACAATGACCTATAAATCCAGTTTCAGGAGATCCAATGCCTTATTCTGTCTTTTTCAGACACTTTTTCTCATATGTGTACATGTACTCATACACACTGGAAAACAATAATTATTCTCTGAAGACATAGTGAATAGTGAAGGGCAACACAGTATTCTCAAATATCCATTTGTTATGCAGAGATTGAGAGAATATCTCATATTAAATGTATATTTATCTATAAATTGGGAGTCTACAGGTTGTTCAATCTAAAGGCTATATCCTATAAGTATTTTCTGAATCTATAAAGGCATGTTAAAGTCTACAGAGGCATTAAGATACACCATAGTAATTTTAACATACACTGAGAAGCAAATATCTTTATAATGATTACTAGAATCCCCAAAATATCTTGGTAAGAAGAGGAGATATGTTTTGCTTTTCCATAGCGTTTTCAAATTGCTCTGCAAGAACAATTCAGACTTCCTCATGAGCACCTGGTAACCCCTTTCCTTTATTTATTTATTTTTTTTGTTGTTCAACAGCTGCAAAACAGTTGTTATTGAATTTAGTTTTTATTTTTTTCTTAACTCCAGCATTCAGAAACCCAAATGATAGCTATTCTCCCCATTTTTCATTATTAGCAGTGTACATACAGAACCTCTTGTTTCACTTATTTTCTGTTTCCCTCTGGACATACATATATTCTACTCAGTACACCCAATGATGACTTTGCCATAGACCTCATCCTGTTCTCCTTTTTTTTTATTAGATGTTTTCTTTATTTACAATATCTCCTTTCCCAAATTCCCCTCCAAAAGAAAAAAGAAAAATAAAATAAGAAAAAAAATATAAAAAAATCCAAAAACTAAAACAATTCCCTGTTCCCTCCCCCCTGCTCACTACCCCACCCACTCCCACTTCTGACCCTGGCATTCCCCTACACTGGGGCATAGAACTTTCACAGGGCCAAGGGCCTCTCCTCTCATTGATGACCGACTTGGCCATCCTCTGTTATACACATGCTGCTGGAGCCATGAGTTCCCCCTTCCCCCCTGCCATGTGTACTCTTTGGTTGGAGTTTTAGTCCCTGGGAGCACTGAGGGTACTAGTTAGTTCATATTGCTGTTTGTCCTAAGGGGCTGCAAACCCTTCAGCTCTTTGGGTCCTTTCTCTAGCTCCTTCATTGAGGACATTGTACTCAGTCCAATGGATGGCTGTGAGCCTCTACTTCTGTATTAGTCAGGTACTGTCAGAGCCTCTCAGGAGGCAGCTATATCAGGCTCCTGTCAGCCAACACTTGCTGATATCCACAATAGTGTCTGGACTTAATGATTGAATATGGGAAGGATTCCCAGGTGGAGAAGTCTCTGGATCATCCTTCCTTCAGTCTCTGCTCCATAGTTTGTCTCTGAAAATCCTTCCATGCATATTTTGTTCCCCCTTTTAAGAAGGAACGAAGTATCCACAATTTGGTCTTCCTTCTTCTTGAGTTTCTTGTGGTTTGTGGATTGTACCTTGTGTATTCTAATCTTCTAGGCTAATATCCACTTATCAGAGAATGCATAACATGTGTATTCTTTTGTGATTGGGTTACCTCATTTAGGATGATATTCTCCAGGTCCATCCATTTTCCTAAGAATTTCATAAATTCATTGTTTTTGATAGCTGAGTAGTACTCTGTCGTGTAGATGTTCCACATTTTCTGTATCCATTCCTCTGTTGAGGGACATCTGGATTGTTTCCAGTTTCTGGCTATTATAAATAAGGCTGCTAAGAACATAGTGGAGCATGTGTCCTTATTACATGTTGGAGGATCTTCTGGGTATATGCCCAGGAGTGATATAGCTGGGTCCTCTGGTAGTACTATGTCCAATTTTGGGAGGAACTACCAAACTGATTTCCAGAGTGGTTGTACCAGCTTGCAAGTCCACCAGCAGTGAAGGAGTGTTCCTCACTCCACAACCTCGCCGTATCTGCTGTCACCTGAATTTTTTATCCTAGCCATTCTGACTGGTGTGAGGTGGAATCTCGGGGTTGTTTTGATTTGCATTTCCCTGATGACTAAGGATGTTGAACATTTCTTTAGGTGCTTCTCAGCCATTCGGTATTTGTCAGTTGAAAATTCTTTGTTTAGCTCTGTACCCCATCTTTTAATTGGGTTATTTGTGAACGTGATTAAAAGATGGGATACAGCTAAACAAATAACCTGTTCTCCTTTGTTATTTATTGTCTACAGATATGAATGAGCTTGAAGGACTTTAGGTTAAAGGAATTAAGTCTGGTATAAAAGGATACCACATACTGTCAGTTATGTCCAAATGTTGATTTCATAGACACAGAGGGTAAATTGATGCTTCAGAGACTAGGAAGCATGAGGAAGGAATGAAGAGGAAGGGTAATGATTGTACACAGAGGCACGATTGCCATAGGATAACCTTAGTTGACAATGCTTACTGAATATTTAAAAAGAGCTAGCAGAGAGGAACCAAAAGAAATGGGAAATATTTGTGGTGAGTAAGAAACTTCTCTACCTGAAAAAAAAAAAAAAAAAAAAAA
>JADRCC010234909.1:0-12219 GCA_019843855.1 Hylomyscus alleni
TGGTTGACCCTCCCGCAAAAGCAGCTCTGAACACAGGCGACATAGCCAAGGGCTCGGGTTCCCATTGCACTGGTATGCACCTGGTTCATTTGACAACAGCCCCTAGGGCTCAGGTTCCCATTGCACAGGACTAGGCTGTTGTCAAAAGCAAACTCATAGGGTTTTGAGCGCTACATGGTAGAACATGTAGGAGTACAGCCCAGCGAGCCTCTGCTTCTAGCTGTATTGCATTCGGGTCAAACACAAAAGGGGGAGATGTGGGAAGCTGCCCATCATTAAAATGGCGCTGATGAGCGAACACAGCCTCTCGCCACTAGATGGCGCTGACTTCCCGGGCCTCCCCAAGCTAATGCAAATGAAGCTTGGCCCTAACCAATCACTGAAGCTTGCCCCCAACCAATCATCTGCACCTATGCAAATGCAGTGCTTTTGGTGCACCAATCCCAGCCGCCTGGAGTCCTATATAAGCAGGGCTTTTTCGGGCCTCTGGGTCTTTCGTCTTTCGTGAGCAAGAAACCTACAAGAGCTGTAACACACAATAAAGTACGCTGGAAGGATTCCTCGAGTGGTGTGTCTTCATTGCGCCCCGCAAGATGGAGTCTGAATCCAAAAGATTTGATTTCTCAGTACATAGTGATGACCAGGCAAAGATCCCTATAAGGCGACATAGGTACCAGTGCCTTAATTTCAGAGAGTTGCTAGATAGTGACATCAGATCTACATACAGTATACAGGAGGATAGTGTCAGTATCTATTGTATATTGCTCTTCTTTGTCTTTCCTTTTTTACTAATCCCCAGCTAGAGAATTATTTCACAGACAATATTGTATTTAATCCTCATAGTCACACATAAAGCTATCAGGGGCTTCTCTTGTATGAACAAACAAAACTGTGTTAGGATCATAAGTTCAAGGCGACACTTGGCTACACAGTGAGAACAAGGCCAACCTGGGCTACAGGGTATCTGTATGTCTCAAGAAAACAAGTTATAAAAGTTCCTTCCTTATATCTTAACCCTAAACCCAGCTCCTTGCATTATGTTTTTAAGTATTTCTACTGATGTAGATTTTACAGTATCGTAGATATGCAAGGAACATATAAATTGGAAAAAACATCAGACAGGGTATTAGATAAAAAGGATTTTAGTTTACTGAACACTGCAAAGAAAGAGAAGAAAGACAAATTTTAGAGAAAATTTCTATCATTTTCTTCTTCGGTAACTTTGTGTAAATGACTTGACTTCTCTAAGCTTCAGTTCCCTTGCTTATCAAGAGTCATGATTATCTACTTAAGTGCCTAGCTCTCTATAACAAGCAAATTATGTTGCAAATGTGGAGTATGCATACAAAGTAGCTAACACTAACATTTCTCCCCTTCTAGAGCCAATTCTGCCACTTACTGGCAGAGTGACAGCAATTCACTTCTCCACCATTTTTCATTTTTTTTCATACACACAAGATAAACTAAATAGATTTTATTGTGTTTTCAAATTCCCCAACTTCCCACCACAAGCAACAAGAACATTCTCAAATGGAATCTCAATTGCAGAAAACATGGAAGCCTCGGCAAACAAATGTGTCCAGATATTTCTTTGTTTGATTGGTTAGTTGGTTTCCTGATGTGTAGCTGGGACTGGTCTCTCTAAGGCTCCTGAGTGGTAGAATTACAAGCCTGCAATAAAATATCCAGCTCCAAATTAGTGTTTTATAAATAAAAAGACTTCTGGTAGATTCCTTTCATAATCTATTAAATTTTTTGGAGTGTGCTATTTAATTTTCACAAATTTGTACATTTCAAAACTTGCTATTATGGTTGCTAATCAACTGGGGTCAGGAAACAATTTTTATTGTTTATATTTATTGAAGCCTACTTTTTGATTTAACAAAGGGTCACTTGAATATTCTACATACACTTGAAAGGAGATTCCTCTACACTTCTTAGGTGAAGGACAGAAGAGGACACAAATCCCCTGGATTGGAAAAGGAGTTGCAGACCAATGTAAGATACCATGTGGCCAATAGTAATGGAACCTGGGACCTCTGGAAGAACAGCAAGTGCTCTTAATCACTGAGCTCTCTGCTAAGCCCTAAGTTCACTTTTCTTTACTGTCCACTCACAATTATTTCTCTAATTTTATTTTGCACATCAAACAAGAAATGTGGTGGTTTGAATAGGAATGACCACCATAGACTCGTGTGTGTGTGTGTGTGTGTGTGTGTGTGTGTGTGTGTGTGTGTATGTGTGTGTAGCTGGCCCATAGGGAGTGGCTCTGTTAAGATGTATGGCTGTGATGGAGTAGCTGTAATCTTGTTGGAAGAAGTATGTCACTATGGAGGTGGGCTTTGAGGTCTCACATACACACTCAAGTTCCACCCAGCTTGGAACCCAGTCTTCTAGCTGCCTTTGGATCAAGATGTAGAACTCTGAGCTCCTTCTCCAGCACCATGTCTGAATGAACACTGCCATGCTTCCAACCATGATGAATGACAGACTAAAACTCTGAAACTAAAGGCCAGCTCTCAGTTAAATGTTGTCCTTTATAAGAGCTGCCTTGGTCATGCAGTTTCTTCACAGCAATGGAAACCCTAAGATAAGAATCAATGGTCACTTTTTAATCCATAATTTAATCCATAATGCTCCAAGTCTTCAAATGGATGCTGCCTTCAATTATTTTCCAGTACTCCTTGGGTTTGTTGATCCTTTCTATTCACTATACAAATCTGATATTCAGCTACTGTGGTGAATTTAATTTACTGTACTTTAAAAATGCAGTTATTTAGATGTTTCCTTCTAAATAATATTTTCAGTCTTCATATTGTTTTTCTTTATGGGAAATTGTTCTCATTCATTCCTTCAGATTTTTTTGACATGGTTTCCTTTAATTGAAGATATTTAAAATGGCCAATTAAAAGTACTTGTCAAAGAAATCAATGTCTGAGATCCTCAGGAACCATTTCTAACAATTAATGGATTACTTTTTGAAAATTTACTCCATATATTTTTATAATAAATATAATATAATATGGCAATTATAAAAATCAGATTCCCCATACTTTCCTAGGCTGGCTGCTCTTCTTAAGCTTTTTAATGGCTTCATAAAGACTGTACTCTGTCATTAAGTCACTAAAAATCACTGTCCAAGAAAGAAAATTTATTCTTCCTTTCCTTTCCAATATTAGGGATTAAATTTAAAGCTTCGTGTGTGCTTGGCAAATGATTCACCTTAATTGAGCTACATCCCCACACCTCATTTGGCTTTAAGAAAAGTATGGACCACACTAAGTAGGTCAAGAATTTCAATTCAATTCACTGTATAGCCCAGACAGGCCTTGAATGTGTAATCTGCCTAAGCAGCTTTAACCAGGCCTGCACCACCAGAACCAGGAAGAGCAACTTTAAACAGTTTGAACCAATAAGTGTCTGTGATGGCTAGTCTTGTGTCAATTTGATAAAGAGTTATATGAATGGAGGAAACCTCAACTGAAAAAGCCTCTATAAGATCCAGTTGTAGCCAGGCAGTGGTGGCACATGCCTATAATCCCAGCACTTGGGAGGCAGAGGCAGGTGGATTTCTGAGTTTGAGGCCAGCCTGGTCTACAGAGTAAGTTCCAGAACAGCCAGGGCTACACAGAGAAACCCTGTCTCGAGAAACAAAAACAAACAAACAAACAAAAAAACAGCTGTAAAGCATTTTCTTAATTAGCAATTTATGAATGAAAACCTAGCCCATTGTGGGTAGAACCATGCATGGGCTGGTGGTCCTGGCTCCTATAAGAAAGCAGACTGAGCAAGCCACGGAGGGCAAGTGAGTAAGCAGCACCCCTTCATGGTCTGCATCAGCTTCTGCCTCCAAGTTCCTGTCCTGTTTGAATTCCTGTCCCGACTTCCTTCAATGAGGAATTGAAATGTGGAAGCAAAAGCCAAATAAAACTTTTCCTCTCCACGTTGCTTTTTGGTCCTGGTGTTTCATTGGACCAATAGAAAGTTGGTACCAGGAACTGTGGTACTGCTGATTGGCCTGACCACAAGGAAGAACATGGAAAGCATTGGGGCTTTAAACTAGAAGAGCAATTGGATACTTTAAGCAGGGTTTAATAGGCCATCCTAGTAGGATGCATAGAAGAAAGTGATACTGAGAATGAGTAGCACTATGGGAGTCCAGCTGAAGAGGGTTCAGAGGAGATTGTTGTTGTTGTGATATTTTTTAAAAATGTGGCTGCTTTCTGCCCTTGTCCAAAATATCTACCTGAGGATAAGTTACAAAATATCTACCTGAGGATAAGGTACAGTGACAGGCAGGTAGATCAATGGAATGGAATAGAATTGAAGACACAGAAATGAACCCACACACCTATGGTCACTTGTTCTTTGATAAAGGAGCTAAAACCATCCAGTGGAAAAAAGAAAGCATTTTCAACAAATGGTGCTGGCTCAACTGGCGGTTAGCATGTAGAAGAAGGCAAATGGATCAATTCCTCTCTCCTTGTACAAAGTTCAAGTCCAAGTGGATCAAGGACCTCCACATAAAACCAGATACACTGAAACTAATAGAAAAGAAAGTGAGGAAGAGCCTCGGGCATATGAGAATAGGGGAAATTTTTCTGAACAGAACACCAATAGCTTATGCTCTAAGATCAAATAGGTCCTCATAAAATTGCAAAGCTTCTGTAAGACAGAAGACACTGTCAATAGGACAAAACGGCAACCAACAAATTGGGAAAAGATCTTTACCAATCCTATATCTGATAGAGGGCTAATATCCAATATGTACAAAGAACTCAGGAAGTTAGACTCCAGAGAACCAAATAGCTCTATTAAAAATGGGGTACAGAGCTAAACAAAGAATTCTCAGTTGACGAATACCGAATTGCTGAGAAGCACCTAAAGAAATGTTCAACATCCTTAGTCATCAGGAAAATGCAAATCAAAACAACCCTGAGATTTTACCTCACACCAGTCAGATTGGCTAGGATAAAAAACTCAGGTGACAGCAGATGCTGGAGAGGTTGTGGAGAAAGAGGAACACTTCTTCATTGCTGGTAGAATTGCAAGCTGGTACAACTACTCTGGAAAACTGTTTAGCGGTTCCTCCAGAAATTGGACATAGTACTACCGGAGGACCCAGCTATACCATTCCTGAGCATATATCCAGAAGATATTCCAACATGTAATAAGGATACATGTTCCACTATGTTCATAGCAGCCTTCTTTATAATAGCCAAAAACTGGAAACAACCCAGATGTCCCTCAACAGAGGAATGGATACAGAAAATGTGGTACATTTACACAATGGAGTACTACTCAGCTATTAAAATCAATGAATTTATGAAATTCTTGGAGAAATGGATGGATCTGGAGAATATCATCCTGAGTGAGGTAACCCAATCACAAAAGAACACACATGGTATGCACTCTCTGATAAGTAGATATTAGCCCAGAAGATCATAATACACAAAGCACTATCCACAAACCACAAGAAACTCAAGAAGGAAGACCAAAGTGTAGCTACTTCATTCCTTCTTAAAAGGGGTAACAAAATACCCATGGAAGGAGTTGCAGAGACTAACTATGGAGCAGAGACTGAAGGAAGGACAATCCAGAGACTGCTCCACCTGGGAATCCTTCCCATAATCAATCATCAAATCTAGACGCTATTGTGGATGCCAGCAAGTGCTGCGTGACAGGAGCCTGATATAGCTATCTTCTGAGAGGCTCTGACAGTACCCAACTAATACAGAAGTAGAGGCTCAAAGCCATTCATTGGACTGAGTACAGGGTCCCCAATGAAGGAGCTAGAGAAAGGACCCAAGGAGCTGAAGGGTTTGCAGCACCTTAGGATGAACCACAATATGAACTAACTAGTATCCTGAACTCCCAAGGACTACACCTATTGTAGACTGATGGCTCCAGCAGCAAATGTAGCAGAAGATGGCCAAATTGGTCATCAGTGGGAGGACAGGCCCTTGACCCTGTGAAGGTTCTATGCCCCAGTGTAGGGGAATGACAGGGCGAGTAAGCAGGAGAGGGTGGGTTGGTGAGCAGGGGGAGGGGGAAGTGAACAGGGGTTTTGTTGTCTTCGTTTTTGTTGGTTTTTTTATTTTTATTTTAGTTTTTTTCTTTTTTGGGGGGGGGGAACTGGGAAAGGAGATATCATATAACATGTAAATATAGAAAATATCTAATAAACAAAAAAGAAAGTGGTGACCTCAGAGCAAGACCCCATCTAGTTAAGCTTCCAATTTATGAAAAGGAAGTAAAGAAAAGTAGACAGGACTTAAAGAGCCACTTAATGGTGGGTGTGGTAGTGTGTCTTTTATCTCAGCACTCCAGAGGCAGAGGCAGGCAGATCTCAGAGTTCAAGGCAAACCTGGTCCACAGACTAGTTCCAGGACAGCCAAACTTAGACAGAAAAGGAAACCATCGAAAAAAAAAAAAACTGGTAGAAATGTATTTGAACAAGGGGTCCATGTTTTATCCTCAGAAATCAACAGAACTTGGCAACTTTGGCCACATGGTTCTGGCTTTAGAGTCAAGGACACAAGAAAGGCATCATGGAATCTCCCCTCCTCAACTAAGGAAAGCCACTGAGACCATGCATGGGTCAGAGCTGTGAAGTGGAAACTTAAGAGTTCTTTGGAAGCTGGGCAGTGGTGACATATGACTTTAACCCCAGCACTTGGGAGACAAAGACAGGCAGATTTCTGAGTTCAAGGTCAGTCTGATCTACAGAGTGAGTTCCAGGACAGTCAGGGGGCTATACAGAGAAACCTTATTTGGAAAAACCAAAACCAAAACCAAAACAAAAACAAAAAAAAAAAAAGAGTTCTTTAGAAAGTCAGTTGGATAGTGTTTTGCTGGGGCAAACACGTGAAGGAACATTTCACTAAAGTGGACACAGGTGTGAAAGGCTAAGACAGACTTGTAAAGGAACATTTTGCTGAAGGGGACACTGGAGAGAGGATGTTCTGCTAGGGTAAGCATGTGAAAAGACACGTGATGAAGGACTCTGCTAACAATACACAAGTACTGGTCTGCGTTACATTGCATAGTAGAGCTGCATTTGTTGGGTCTCCATAGAGAGAAACACACCAAAAAACTTGTCCTGTGCTGCAGTTTCTTGCTGCTTCCAAGGACTTGGGCTGACTGGAGGCACATGCTGAGACAAGAGTCATGCTGAGGCAAGGCACAGGGAGGACACATGATGATTGGAGGGTATAAATAGGACTCCACATACTGATGTAGACAGAGCTTGGCTTGCTTATAGAGCTAGCTGTGCAATGCTTGTGTGTCTCACATCTTTGCTGATCTTCGCTTCCCTGAGAGAGGCACAGCCGAGAACTTCTCCAAGGGTTTTCCTTGGTCCCTCCCGCTGACTGATCCAAGGTTGAGTCCTGGCTGTCTCTGCTAGGTCATGTCACCCTGTTGCTAAACCGACTCTACTGAACTGGACTGCTGGTGTATCCATGAGGTGTTTGCGAGTGGATCGAGCTGCCGCTGCCTGCTAACCTATGAACTGAACTGCTGATTTCCAAACAACACAGATGGGAGTCGCTCCAAAGAACCATTTCTAAACAGGTCCATTTTCCCTGTATCCTTTCTTTTCCACTACCTCTGGTGGGTGGTGGGCTACACGGGGTGTTAAAGCATTTAAGAACCATTATTAAAAATGAGGTTTGAAAAAAATTAAAGCTACAGAGGTGTCCCTGCATGAAGGCCTAGAAAGGTGATTGCATGAAGCTGTAAGGGTGAAGCCTGGATTACCTTAGAGACCATAAGATATTGAAGATGCCTGCCAAGGAAAGCTGCTAACATGGAGTGGAACCAGCCCAAAAGAAAGAAGTATGTTGCAATCAACAAAGCTGAAAGGAGTTGCAGATCTGAAGAACACATTGACATCACACATGGAAGAGTAGTGTTTGGCATTTGCCTTGCTAGTTTTTCAGTCTTGCTTTAGCCAGGTATTTTCTTATTATGTTCCCTTTCCTCCCTTTTGGAATGGTAATATATATTCTGTGCCACTGTATGTTGGAAGTATGTGATCTGAATTTTTTTCTTTTAAATTCACAGAGGATTGCACATAAGAGATTGCGTGAGTCTCAAGAGAGACTTGGAACTTTGTTTAAAGAGTGCTGATACTGTGTGGGCACTTTTGACATAGGATTAAATGTATTCTGCATTATGATATGACTACAAGCCAATGGGGGCCAGGGGAGTAGAATGTGGCAATTTGAATAAAAAATAGCCTCAGTAGGACCATAACAAGGGGCACTATTAGGAGATGTGGCCTTGTTACAGGAACTGTTTCAATTCAGAGTGGGCTTTGAGGTTTCAAAAGTTCAAGCCAGTCCCAGTGGGTTCACTTTCTCTTCCTGTTGCCTGCCAATCCAGATGTAGAACTCTGGGCTTCTTCTCCAACACCAAGCAGCCTGCACAGTGACAATATTCCCACCATGACAATAGTGGACTAGAACTCTGAAAATGTAGGCCAGCCCCAATTAAATGTTGTCCTTATTAAGAGTTGTCTTGGTCATGGTGCTTCTTCCCAGCAATAAAATCCCTAAGTGACACAGCCTTTGTTGAACTGTTCTGTATGTGTTTGAGGGTGTGTGCTTACAGCGCGTAGTCAGGCCATTACCATTCTGTTCCAGCCTTTACTTGCTTCTTGTTCAGAGACTCAAGTCATCTAAAAGTGGCAGAACAGGGCTTTCTCGGTTCTTTTCTACCTAAAACCGGGCATGTACAAAGCTCTATACATGAATATGACAAAGAGTTCCAAGAATATGCCACAGCTTTCCAGAGCTCTCAAAGGTGCTTATTCTCCATTTACCTTCTATGATTACTGTCCAGCAATTTATTTGCTATTTTTTTTATCTTTCTGCTGCCTGCAGTAACTGAAGTTCTAAACCATTCCCATTGAGTATATCCTTTTTTATATTTCCTTTAAAAATTAATAAAATATGTTTTGATCATGTTTCTTCCCTCCATCAATTCCTCCCAGATCCTTCCAACTTCCCTACCCACCCAATTTTATTTTTAAAATGTTTAAGGAAAAAAAACCTTCAAAACAAGTAAGCTCTGAGTCATTTCAAATAAGACAAGTTGTAGAAGCCATAATTCCTAGAACTTGGGGAAGTGAAAAGTCATTCTGCTTTCTAGAATGGCTACAAAAACCATGGTTTTCACATGTTCTAGGATTATGCAATTAGTTTTCAAAGTTACCGCACAGCATTTTTTTTAAAGGTAGTAGGAACACACACCAAGATAAAAATGCCATGCAGCTCATTTCTGTTCCAAATATTAACCATTTTTAAAAATGAAGACACTTTATTTGTTGCTGCATTCATTTAAATACAGTTCTGAGTTAAGAAAAGATTAAGAATGAAAATGTTTCATGGTGCACTTGCTGCATTCATTGACAATCACATTTTGAAGGTGACTTCACCAGTACTCCTGAGACATTATCAGAGTTTTTTTTTTTTAGGACGAAACTAAACATTATAAGTCCCAGACAAGTATACTACCACTGAGCAGATAACACAGAGTGGGTTACATCCTCTGCCCAATCTTACTTATTTACCTTTTTGAATCATTGGTTTTGTATTTTCTGAAGCCTAAAACTTGATGTAATCCTTCTGTTTCAATATGCCGAGTACTTGGATTACAAGCATATGTTAGCATATCCAGCTTGATCCTTCTCTTCTCTAGGTCAGGGGTGGAGATGGGTCTCAGGTAGCCTAAGCTGGCCTTCAACTCCTGATCCTCCTGCCTCCATATCCCAAGGGCTAGTTTTATAGGCATGCATTTATCACACCAGGCTCTTGATCCTCACTTTCTATTAATTGAGGTCTTAGGTAATTGTTAAATTAATTTAGAGTTAAGTTACTGAGCCAAAAAGAACCTAACTGGGCATGGTGGCATAGGGAAGGCAGGATTGCAATTTTGAGATCAGTGTAAGCTATGTGAGCAAAAGCTCCCAGAAAGACAACTGTGCCTTCCATCGAACTTTCTGAAAGGCTGATTCACTGATGAGAACTTCGATGATGGTGCAGAGTTTGTAGCACTGACAAGTTCAGAGACAAATTATCTTGGACTAGTTTTAGCACACTTTGTGGTCATTTATTGTTTTCCTCTGTACCTGACCTAACAGCTTTCTGAGTATTAGGTATATCAGTTGGAATGTAGAAACAGAGCACTCATTTTTCAACCAATCACAAAGCCAAGGATGCCATCAAACAGCATCTCAGGCCTAAAAGTCATTTTTCTTCACCTTGCTTAAACTACCTACCCCACTACTTCACTAATGTAGATGCTTTAATCGGTGACTATCTTTTTCCTATTAATATAAAATATCAAGAAATTAATTCCATATTGAGACACAGAATAATGAGACATTATGGTCATTCATATTTAGTTCCAGAATAAATGGTCTCTTGTTCACTTTGAGGCAAGAATTATGGGTCTGTTGCCCATCCCTTCCTTCCTTCCTTCCTTCCTTCCTTCCTTCCTTCCTTCCTTCCTTTCTCTCTTTCTCTTTCTTTCTTCCCTCCTTCCTTTCTTTCTTGTTTTCATTGACAACTACACAGTGGATTATGTAGAGACTTACCTGAACTAAATAGTGAGGTGCTGTTTCAAATAAATATTTTTAAAGAAATTCATTGTTCTCTCTCTGGCCTATAAAATGTCCTATAACTGTATTTGTTGAAGGTGGATTCCAAAATCTTACTGAGATATATGGCATGAGGCAAAAAAATTTTACCAAAGTCAAGACAGCATCTGCATTCCAGACATTCACTCTCCAAAAGTCTCATGGTTCTACTCTCTTACTACAACTAACTCATTTTATTATTTTTATTTTGAATGATATGGTCTCACTATGTAGCTCATGCTAGCCTTGAACTTACTATATAGTCCAGGTTTGTAGGCCTACATTAATAATTGAATATTGGGATCATAGGCAAGGACCATCGGGACTGGGTTTATTTTAGTCCTGAAAAAACTGAAACCAGAAATTGGAACTTGACTGTCCAAGATCACTGGACTAGGGTGACTTTATGACAAAATCACAAAGCTGACTATATTGTCAGAAAGGAGCTGTATTTCAATGCTTAATCTACAGATTTAAGATAACACAGTATCACTAGAAATAGCCAAAATGACCATGTCACATCCTTTTTTATGTCTATTCATTTGTGCACCAAATGTTCTCTCTCTCCCTCTCTTCCCCCTTCTCTCTCCCCTCTCTTCCTCCTTCCCTCCCTCTCCATCTCTCACTCACCCTGCTATCCTGTTTTTCAAAGTGAGAAGGAAATACATTAATGCCTTTAGTAAGGAGTCCAAACCATGCATTAGCATGCTGTAGAAGAGTCACTAAAGAGCACTCTTGCTCTCTCTTCAGATAAAAGAAACGATGACTAGGAAAACTGGCTATAGAAAAGGAAGGGAAACACCCTGCAGAAGACCAGAATTATAATCAACAACACAATGTCAGATCCCCCCAGCCACCATAATCATGGCTAGGAAAACTGTTTGCCACATTCTTCAATAATGTCAAGCAGATCCTAAATACTAAAAGGAGACTCGGGTGAGAATTAACACTCCCTGGAAATTTTCAAGAAGGAAATAACAAAAAGCTAAGAAAGGTGAAGAAAATGCCATGCTATATTATTTCATGGCTAATATCAGTCATTCTTATCACTGTACTGATGAGAAAATTAAAGTTCAATAAGACTAAGCAAACGTTTTACAATGTTAAAAATAAACAGTGCCTTCTACAACAAAGTATCATAATCTTTTCATAATGTTGTCAATACCGATCAGATGGCTTACAACTGCCTACACTCTTTTACCTAGAAAATCCATTTGGAAAGAAAGCCTAAAAAGAACCCAGACCACAAGAGGAAAAGCCTTTAAGAGTCAAGGTAGGTACTCAGCATTATCAATGAAGGTGAATAGCTAAAAACAATTACAATGTCTAAAAAATAATGTATCTAAGAAATGATTGTGTGTATCTCCTTGATGGAATAATTTTATAGCTTCTTTAAAAGAACATTACATAAAATTTTATGAGCATGGTAAAATGTCTATGACATCGAATTATGTGAAAGAAGCAGAATATAAAAAAATTTAAGTATGACAGGCAAACTAAAGAAGAGTTTTCCATAGGGTTTTAAAAGAGAAAAACATGGGTAGGTGAGAGAGATCTAGGAGGAGTTGGGGTAA
>JADRCC010234979.1:0-13601 GCA_019843855.1 Hylomyscus alleni
CTCTCTCTCTCTCTCTCTCTCTCTCTCTCTCTCTCTCTCTCTCTCTGACTCACCAACTGAGATGGACTAGGATCTAGATTCATGCAGTTCGCAGTCTCCCAGGCCCAGAGCCCCAGAGCCATTGGGCCCCGGGGGATGCAGCACCAGTTCAGAGGGGATGGCTGCTGCTTTAGACCCAGTGTATTTCAGGTAGCCTCAGATGTACCTCAACTGTTGAGCTGCCAGATTTATCATTTCTCTTTTGCAATGACTGTAAAAGTCTGATGCCATATTTAAGAAATACATTCAGATTCACACACCCTTGTGGCGGCTCTGTTTGTCATTCTCCGCCTATGCCTCGTCGACCTGACTAGGACCCCGTTTCTCCTGCGGGTTGAGGGAGACCCAGATCGGCCAGCCTGTGGCAGGAACCAACCTATGTTCTTCCACAAATGCATAAGGGGAGGCAATTTATGTTAAGTATAGTCTTGTAGATCACTTGTTCTTCATGATGACATGTGTTCCAAAGTCCTTTGGGAAGTTCTATTTCGCTGAACTACACAAATAATAATTCCTAATAATAGGCAGCATTTATTGACTACCTATCACAATATTTAAAGCTTGATGATTTTTTTAAAAATCTCTGGGGTTTTTTTTTTTTTGAGCAATGTATAATATCCCTCAAATGTAAAAGATACATTTAGGATGAGCTTAGTTTGTCTGTATTAATGTGGCCAGTTTGAAAGTATCCTTCTAAATTAGGGACTTGTTATTCACAATTTGTCAGGCTCACCCAAGAGAGTTAGGAGGGAAGCAGACACCCAGACTTCTTAATTTGCACATAAAGACAGTTTTGACTCTAAGATTCCCTTCAGAGTACCTTCCGTTTAGTTTTTCTATTTCCTGAAGCTCTTCTTGCATTTCAGACTTCCTTTCTTTCTTTCCTTCTTTCTTTCTCTCTGTCTCTTTCTTTCCTCCTTTCTTTCTTTCTTTCTTTCTTTCTTTCTTTCTTTCTTTCTTTCTTTCTTTCTTTCTTTCTTCATTACCATGTTGACATTTTTGAGGCATGCTTCTTAGATGTTACCCATTTGAGATCTGGGTGGTATTTTTTTTTCTCACCCTGTTTTGAAGTGTGTTCTTAGGTCAAAAATCTTCAAGTAACATGCTCATTACTTCAGAGCAAGGACATAGACACTCAGCATAACCTTTCTCTAATAATGATTGTTCTGATTTCATGTCTGGGATGACTTTTTTTTTAAAAAAAAAAAAAAGAATTGTCTATGCAAAATTACTTTATTCTGTACTGCTTTGCAAACCTTTCTCAGAAGAAAAATCGGCACCATCCGTTCTTACACAAGGAGTAAAGAGTTATGCCTTTTCATTTTAGCAAAAGGTTCATAAATTATTTCAAATTCTGCATGAGAGATGGTCTTTGTTACTTTTTAAATTCATTTATACGTTAATATCAGTATGTGTAGCTGCCCGCAGCATTGTGACCGTACTGCCTTAGGGCTGTCTCTTCAGACCCCGCCTGACTAGGATCGCCCCTCCGCTCTGCCCGCCTCCTGCTAATTGCCACGCCTCTCTCCTGGTTTGCTGAAGTTACGCTGGAAGTCCTGCCTCCAGAGACTCAAGAGAACTTGCTGATTGGGCCTGATGGCTGATGAACTTGTGGGAGGGGTTTTAACCTTACCTTCTACATGGTTTCATTTTGTAACAATGATAGAACATGGCTGAGTAAAGACTGACGTCTCTTGGCCTATAACCTGTCCACGTGGATAAGGTAATATTAAGGTATTATAGATATATTATTATGGCTAGCCAGGTCTCTGACTCCTGCTTCCAGAAGACCCACTTATATTGTGGCTGCAGGCAGCTACAAGTATGGAGTCATTCATATGTGTTGCACACTCTGCCTTATAATGCAGTACTACATCTCTTATTTGTTGGCTATTTTCCACAATCCCTAGAGCCACTCACAGTTCTTTCTGTTGATGCTATATGTCTCTGAGATATGTTTACCATTGTGTGCATGTAAATGCTTAGTGTCAGTATCAGTCTGATTTTCATGACTGCAACAAAATATCTGATTCTGGGTATTTTATAAATAGGAAATGACTTGTTTTGATGCAAAGTTCTGATTGGCAGGCTGAAGCAGATGAACGCTTTCTTACTGTCAGGGTTAGGATATGAGCATCATGAGATATGAGATGTGGAACTTGTGTATATACACATAGTCTTTCTCTTCTTACAAAGCCACTATGATTCCATCATGGAAACTATACCAAGGTAACCTTATTTAATCCTAATTAGCCCACCACCACCACCACCACTACCACCACCACCACCACCACCACCACCACCACCACCACCACCACCACCAAAATGGCTCAACCTCTCAAGGGATGGAATTTCTGGCTCCTTAATGATTCTCAGAGGGAGTACATAGATCCTATAAGGTGTACTGATTCCCAAACAATATACAAGCATTGTCAATTCTCCTGTTATCTGTCACAAGATGCTGTGAGATTTTTCTGTGTATTTCTGACTTCATCCCTTGATTTAACCAATTATTATTTGTAATCTTTGTTTTATTTAGAGTACAATGTTAGAAGCCCACACTGGACCCTAGAGATGATGATATCATTGTTCTTAGGGCCTCTCAGCTTCAAAACAAAGGAATATATCACCCATGGATCTTTTGTTTTGTAGTTATTAGTTATTGTCTTACCCAATGTATATTACACATCACCTCTCTTACATCTTAGTTACCCTACTAGTTATGTGTAAAGGATTTAGTAGAGTGTGAGTCAACATGGGTCCACAAGTTTAAAAAAAGGACATCATGGTCATTTTGTTTCCCTGGAGGTAAAATTTTAGTGGCTAGGTATGCAAATCAGTAGCAATGTAAACACACAAACAACTGTAGTCTTAAGAAATAAACAAAGGAAAAAGCAATTTTAATGTTCTATACACAGAGAATATCTAGAGTTTAAAATAGTTAGCTTTGCATTTTAGAATAACTCAAGAGAAGAAAATGAGGGTTCTCAACAGATAGAAATTATGATATTTGATAAAATTAAAACGCCAATTTTGACAATTTGATTTATGTTATATATTGTATCAAATTGTAATACTTGCTTCATTAATAAGTTCAGGTGTCATATGTCAACTAAATATAGAATTAAAAAGAAATGAAGACTAAAAATTACTACAAGTAAAGAATAAATGAGACTATTTAGAAACTTTTGCCAGCAAAAATGGTAAATAAATATATTTTACAAAAAGTACTATGAAATGGATATGAATTACATATGAAACTAGCTGTATATCTCTACTTGAAATTGTACACAATAGAAAATCAGTGGGGAAAGGGATTGCCCTCATGGTTTTTAGAATTCTTGGATTATTTTTTTAAGTGGCAGCTTTTAATTTCTAGATCCAAGAGCACTGTCCACTTTTCCTTAATCGTTTTCCATTTTTTATTTAAGCCTTACAAAATATATATCTCAATATTTGTAGCTGCATGGCCACTTAGTTCTCCTGTATTGTAGAATAGTAACACAAGAAAACAATGATATTGTTTTTAAATGGCTATTTATATTGTTTCTCACAATATCCTCAGTAATTTTTATTGAACATCCTTGGGAATCTTAACCAGTTTTCTAGGTGGCTTCAGAAACACTGAAACACACACACTGCTCGTCACACTAGCAACCAGAATCCCTAGGGTCTAGCTCTTGGATGCTTATTTCATTCTTTGGCTAAAATGAAAAATCATAGATTCTTGGGAAAGTGGCTAAATCTAGGGTGGAAGCCAGAAGTACAAAGTACAATCTCACAGTATCTTGTGACAGAAAACTACTTCTTATGTATTGTTTAAGTATGTGTTTGAGTCAACAAAATATGATGCTGGCAGTTCTGGACATGAATAGTAATGTGTGCTAAATGTTCATACCTTTTTAAGCTGTTTTTCAAGGATTATTGGTGAGTACAATGGCCTTTAAGGGCTATGTTGGACACTTGACCTCTTAGTGAATTGAGCTTCTCTCCTTCCATATTTTTTCCTATTGTGGTTTTTAAGTTTTATTTGTTTCCTACTGATATGTAAGAATATGATTTACATTAAAGATATTAACACTGTCTTACACAGTTGATCCTTTGCTAATGTCATTGTGTTTGACCTTGTTTGTTCTATAAGACTTTTCATTTTAACGTGATCAATGCTTTTCTTTATAACTTCTAGTATTGGTATCTTGGTAAAAACAAGTAGAAGAAAAATTTTGGGTCAGCATTTAGCTTTTATTAAGAATTATTGCAAAAAATTCAAACTAAAACAGAATTATTTCATTAATTACTTTATTAAGAACATATCCATACTTTTAAGATCATGCTTTTCATAGAAATGAAAATTTAAAATGTATTCCATTTGCATAGACATCCTTAACCTACTTCCTTATTTCTTAAAAGAATATACAAAAGGACTGAATTCTTTCATTTTATGTGAATGTAGATTCTAGAAATATCTATCAATCATATGAACATATGTTTTGTTTGCATTATTTTTGTACTAGAGAAACAGAATTTCATTATGTACTAGAAATATATAAATAATTTTATAAGATGCAAATTTAACTTTTGGTTAAGTGAATTAATTTCTGTATCAAGTTCACCTTGCTGGGATGAATAGAATTGTTCTTTATTGCTGGCAAAGAAATATACTAGGATGATCTTACATAAATTCCCATTAGTCTTCTCACATGTGGTGTGTAAAGCACTATAATGTTGACATGACCATCCACACATCTGTTAGTGACTCCTATTTTGGACAGAGTTAGTTCTGCAGAGCAACAGGTGTCCATGTGGAGAGTTCTGAAATGTTTCTTCTTTCTTATCTGATCCTGAGGGGAAACCAGAGAACTTCAAGAATTGTTTATTTCTCTTTAATTTTATGAACTTTCTCTGAGTTTGTACTTTGGCAGTTTCATAGGTATATAGTGTGCATTTTGATCTTCATAACTCTCCCCTCTGGTCTCCCTCCTACCTCTATTACCCTCCATAAATCCCCTTCCCACATTCTTTTTTTTATGACTTTATTGTTGTCATTATGATAGCCACTGAATTTAACCAGGGCCATCAGTGAGACAATGGGTTGAAATGATTCATTAGTCTGGTAGGATCCTCAGTGGGTACACAACCAAAGACAATGATTTATCAATAGCCATTATTTCAACAAATATGGGTAGAACCCTGAAACTTTCTCTGTCAACCCTGCTTGACTGTAGATTGGTCTAGTATAGACTTATTGCAGGCAGCCAAAGTTTCTGTAAGGTTATGACTGCATTGATTGCCATAACCTTAATCCCTTCCTCTAAGCCATACTTTCTTTTTCTTTCTTTTTTTATTGGTTATTTTGCTTATTTACATTTCAAATGGCATCCTCCTTCCAGGTTTCCCCTCTGAAAACTCCCATCCCATGCGACTCCCCCTGCCTCCACAGGGTCTTCCCCCACCCACCCACCCACTACTGCTACACCATCCTATCATTTCCCCTATACTGGGGCCTTGAGCCTTCACAGGACCCAGGGCTTCCCCTCTCATTGATGCTAGACAAGGCCATCCTCTGCTACATATGCAGCTGGAGCCATGGTTCCCTCCATGTGTACTCTTTAGTTGGTGGTTTAGTCCCTGGGAGCTCTGGGGGTCTGGTTGGTTGATACTTCCTATGGGGTTGCAAACCCCTTCCGCTCCTTCAGTCCTTTCCTTAACTCCTCCATTGGGGCTCCCATGCTCAGTCCGATGGTTGGCTGCAAGCATCCGTATCTGTATCAATAAGGCTCTGACAGAGCCTCCCAGGAGACATTCACATCAGGCTCTTGTCAGCAAGCACTTCTTGGCATCTGCAAGTGTTGGGGTTTGGTGGCTGCATATGAGATGAATCCCCAGGTTGCAGCAGTCTCTGAATAGCCTTTCCTCCTTTAGTCTCTGTCCATTCTTTTTTGTTTTCTGAGACAGGGTTTCTCTGTGTAGCCTGGCTGTCCTGGAACTCAGTAGACCAGGCTGACCTCGACCTAATAAATCTGCCTGCCTCTACCTCCCAAGTGCTGGGTTTAAGGCGTGTGCCACTACTGCCCGGCTCTCTGCTCTACTCTTTGTCCCTGTAATTCCTTTAGACAGGAGCAATTCTGGGTTAAAATCTTTTGAAAGGTGGGTGGTGGCCACATCCCTCAACTGGGCGCTGTGCCTAACCTTTGGATATGGTATCTACAGGTTCTCTCTCCCCTTTGTTGGGTATTTCAGCTAATATCATCTCCATCGGGTCCTGGGAACCTCTTGCTTTTCTTGTATCTGGGACTTTCTAGTGAATACCCTCAGTTCCCTATCCTCCATTGCTACACACCTCTGTTCAGTTTCCTAACGTTCTCTCTGTACATCTTGCCTGTCTCCTCCCCCAACTAATCCTGTGCCCCCTTTTTTTCCTATCCACTTCCCACATTCCTCTCAAGTCGCTCCCACCCTCAACTTGGCAGAGACTGTTAAGTGAGCTGTGTGGTGATGAATTAGGATCCCCACTGTGACTCAAATCATCAGTCCCCCATCTTTAGTCTAGACATCATGCTTCCTCCAGGTTCTTAAGAATATCCAAGGAGAGGCATCTCGGGTGGTGACATAGGAGATGTTGAAGTTTCCTAAATCAACCTTTAACACACAAGGCTTGTCCTATCAGCTTATTTCTCTTAAAATATGGCTAATTTTAAGTGTTAATTAAAACTCTTACTGAACTCAAGTTTGGACTAATTTTGAATTTTCCAATAAAAATGAATCTAAATAATCTAAATCCAAACTCTTTATAGATAATTCTTTAACACTGAGGAGTGTTGGGCATTGGTGCTTTGCTTCATATCAACTAGCTCCTACAAGTCCAATACAATCTTGCCCCTCTTTTCCAGTCCACTTCAGTTCAAACATAGTAATAGACCTGGGACCAATAAAAAGCCAAAGAATAAGTACCAGGAAATATTTCCATCAATCTTTATTTTCCATGAATTTTAATTTCTCTATGGACAATATTCTATTTGATTTATTTTTTATTTATTCTAATTTGTTTGATATAGTTTTGTTTGAATAGGTGTCATTTAAAAACGGATTTTAGCAGATAATGATGTTACTAAAACAAACAACCATGCCATCAAAAGAACCAGAGATGTGACATGCTGTTGTTGATAAGCAATGGGATTGTTCTGTTCTTCCCACCTAGTCCTCTCTCTGCTTATATACCTTTTCTGAGTTTGTTGGGATTGTTCTAGTTGGTTCTACTGTTTGCCATCCTCAATAGATGACTAGAGGAAAGAGAAGTGAGAAGGTAGGGAATCGGCTTTTCCTAGGCAGACATCACTTCACGAGAAATTACACATCCAACTGACACTGCATCTACAGCCAAAAATCTAGATTTCTCCATTAAATTGGGCAAGCACCTAGAAAAAAAGCTAGTACCTAGGCAAACCAAATATACAAGACACAGAATAAGGCATGTGTCACTGAATCATTTAAAAGATAATTCACAATACCCACACTATTCAAAGAGACTTCGGAGGGCACAAATAGGCAGCACTCCTCTCCGAGGTTGATTGGTGTTTAAAGGAGAAGATAGATACTAAAATAATTTCCCCAAAATGAAAACAATCACATTGACACTCAAGAGAGGAAAAATGTGTGAAGCTATGAAAAGTGAACACAGGTATTGACCCAATTTAAGAAGTTATAAACATTTCTTGGAAACATTGTCTTCAACCATTGGATGGGGAAAGATGAATACAAAGAGGATGTGGCCAAAAAATGCAATGCAAAATGCAAAAACGATGTTGATGTGATTCTGAGAATAAAGGTAGGAAGGACATCACTCTACTAGGCATTCTAGAGAGAGTGAGCTTGGACCATCCTGGTCTATGCCTGATGCCCATGGGGAATTGCAAACTGTTGTCTCTTTCTCAAAAAATACCTCAAGTTGGGTGTTACATTCACTAATCTTCTTGGTTACAATCCAAATTAAGATAATGTGCACTCCTTGACGAGATACTCGAACCACAGCAGAAAGGTGAATAGTTCACTGGAGAAAATACCAGAAAAAATACAAAAACTATATTTGGAATTTTGTTGTTAGTAACATACCACTGGTAAGTTGCTGGGTTTCACAAATGTATCACAATCATGTCAGCAAAAACTGGGCAATGAGGATATAGGAAATATGTGTGTTATTTTGGAATTTCTCTTGAAAATCTAATCTTAAGATTTCTGTCTTCTTTAGGAGAAAACCTAAATGCTAGTTTTTTTCATTTAGTCAATCTTTATATTTTTTTTCTTCCATTAATCAAGTCAATGCACATCCTCTCCCACCAAGGCTAGACAAGGTGGCCCTGTTAGGGGAATAGGATCCGCAGGCTGGCAACAGAATTAGGGACACCCCAGTTCCAATTGTTGGGGGACCTGAGTGAAGACCAAGCTTTAAATCTGCATATGTGCAGGGAGTTGGGGGCACTAGGTGCAGCCTATGTATGCTCTTTTGTTAGTGGTCCAGTCTCCTGGGAGCCCCCACAGTTTCAGGTTAGTTGGTTCTGCTGCTCTTCCTGTGGAGTTCCTATCCCCTCAAGGCCCCTCAAGCCTTCCCCCAACTCTTCCACAAGACTTTCTGAGCTCTGTCTAATGTTTCAGTCTCTGCATCTATTTCTGTCAGCAGCGGAGTGTAGCTTCTCAGAGGACAATTATGCTAGGCTCCTGTTTGCAAGCATAACAGAGTATCATTAATAGGGTCAAGGATTGGTTCTTGCCAATGGGATGTGCCTCAAATTGGGCCAGACATTGGTTGGCCACTCCCCCAATCTCTGCTCTATCTTTGTCCCTGCATATCTTGTATGGCAAATTTTGGGTGGAAGGTTTTGTGGGTGGGTTGGTGTCCTTGTCTCTCTACTGGGAGTCCTGCCTGGCTATAGGGGGTATCCACTTCAGGTTCTATATCCCCCACTGCTAGAAGTCTCATCTAGAATCATCCCCATAGACTCCCTGGACCCTTCCCCATCCCAGGTCCCTGGAAAGTCCTAGAGATCCTTCTCACTCTGATTTCCACTCACCCTCCTGGCCCTCTCTGCCCAGCTCTCCCCAAACCTGATAGCCTCCACCTCCATTCCCTGACACTCTTAATTGTTATTATTGATGTTTAAAGACCTTTTAAATAAATTTTGGAAATACTTTACTAAGGAGTTTTTTTTTCCCTAAGGAGTTGCAAAGGCAGATGTCCAATGAATGATGTCTATATTTAAATTTTTGGCTTAGCATCCTATATCATTAGCTAAGATTCTCTTAGTTGTAATAGATACATTTATATTTATACTAATAAGGCTCCTTCAGTGTCCCTAATAATTATCTAAGTTCCACCTACCTCTCCAGCATGAGATGCCAGTCTACCAGAATGGTGTTAGGTGAACAGAAATGTGGTCTCTAAGTTGATGCACAGTGGAAATGCCCACAGCTCTATGGAGAGGCTTCAGAAGAGAGTCTGGCACTCAGCTGGCATTCAATAGCAACTAAAAACAAAAGAGAAGAAACATCCCAATCATCTATTCACTGACCTGTGAAACCAGCCTGGTCTAGGGCTAGGTTTATAAAAAAATAAAATAAAATAAAATAAAATAAAATAAAGGTAAGATCAAATGACAAGGAGATGGAAAACTGTGAAAATTATTTATAGTATATATATATATAACTCATACATATTATATATTTTTATATATTTATATATTGAACACTATATATTACTTATATTTGTCTCTTCAAAATGACTTCCAGCAAGCTGGCGTTAGGTAGCAATCTAGTTAAAGATTGGCATATTAAAATTTAAACATGAGAGTGCATACCATGTGTGAAAGAACATGGTATGATAAGTGGTTATTAGCCCAGAAGTTTGGAATACAGGAAGAACAACCTACAAATCACAAGAAACTCAAGAAGAAGGAAGACTAAAATGTGGACATTTCATTCCTTCTTAAAAGGGGGAACAAAATACCCATGCAAGGAGTTGCAGAGACTAACTATGGAGCAGACTGAAGGAAGGACAAGCCAGCCTAATATAGCTATCTCCCGAGAGGCTCTGACAGTACCTGACTAATACAGATGTAGAGGCTCACAGCCATCCATTGAACTGAGTATAGGGTCCCCAATGAAGGAGTTAGAGAAAGGACCAATGGAGTTGAAGGGTTTGCAGCCCCTTAGGACGAACAACAATATGAACCAGTACCCTCAGAGCTCCCAGGAACTCAAACACCAACCAAGGACTGTACATAGTGGGACTGATTGTTCTGGCAGCATGTATAGTAGAGGACTGCAAAGTCGATCATCAATGGGAGGAGAGGCCCTTGGCCCTGTGAAGGTTCTGTGCCCCAGTGTAGGGGAATGCCAGGGCCAATAAGTGGGAGAGGGTGGGATGGCAGGCATGGGGAGGAGGGAGGCAACAGGGGTTTGTTCTTCTTGTTTTTGTTTGTTTATTTGTTTATTTTTGGAGGTGAAACTGGGAAAGGAGAAATCATATGACATGTAAATAAAGAAAATATCTAATAAAAAATTTTAAAAATTTAAACATGAGATACAAAGAATTTATTCTTTGTACAGAGGATCATATGTCACCAATGTGGCTCAGGTTTTAAGATATACTTCATTCTCAGTAATGGTCTCATACTCAGTTAGTTTTGTTTCTTCCTATAGCCTACAGAACATTTCTATATAGTAAGATGACCTCTATAGTTCTCAATCGCCACGCCCTGGCCATTAACTGGAGCCATTTTTTTCTCTCTCCAATTGTAGTACAAGTAAGTAGAATGCCAACTATTTCGTGTCTCTGTCCCCAGAAGAAAATCATTCACATCAATGTTATGATCTATATAGACAAAACTATGCATTAAAAATACCCAGCCTTCCACTAAACAACGGGAATGAATGGATTGCTTTTTTGGTAGATTGTGTAAGAAGAAAATCCTGCCTGATCCAGGAATAGCCACCTCCAGAAGTGGCAGCAGCTGTGGGTGGTTCTCAATGACTTGGCTAGGAAGTTGATTTGAGTGCCAGTTTGACTCCCGAAGGGTATACCCAGTGGGTGGTACAAGCTGTAATTTGTTGCTGCCTGATAGGAATATGACTCAAGTTCCTTGGAAGCTGCAACCCTACTTAATTTACCTGTCAAACTGCCTGATGGATATGTCCATGGAATTTTAAAATAGAAGATGATGCTCCCTCGTCTATGAAGTTTTCCCCTTCACAAGGAACATATCTATTACCCACTCAAATGGATGCTTCTAATGAGGGCTCTTCTGTCCCACCTTGAATTGGCTTTCTCTCTCTACTATTGAAAAGGGATTGTTTGTAAAGGCAGCTGAGAAGTTGCCCTTCTTCTGTTCAGTTTATTTTCTAGGGAAAGTTCCAGGAAGCCAACCAATAGCGACCTCCAGTAGTTGTCATGATAGCATGCCTCCTTACAGCCATGGTACACAATCAGACTTGGAAGTGTAAGAGTGCTAAGAGAGATGATTCAACTCACACAGATCAATGCTCAGATCCTGCTCCTACTTCTTGCTGTTCCACAATCTTGCCTGGCTCATTTTCCAAAGGCTCTACATTTTATTTGACCTTGCATTAGAAATATTCAACATCCTTAGTCATTAGGGAAATGCAGATCAAAATGACCCTGAGATTCTACCTCACACCAGTCAGAATGGCTAAGATAAAAAACTCAAGTGACAACAGATGCTGGAGAGGATGTGAAGAAAGAGGAACACTACTCCATTGCTGATGGGATTGCAAGCTGGTACAACCACTCTGGAAATCAGTCTGGCAGTACCTCAGAAAAATGAATATCGTACTACCTGAGGACCCAGCTATATCACTCCTGCGCATATACCCAAAAGATGCTCCAATGTATAACAAGGACATATGTTCCACTATGTTCATAGCAGCCTTACTTATAATAGCCAGAAGCTAGAAACAACCCAGATGTCCCTCAACAGAAGAATGGATACAGAAAATGTGGTACATTTACACAATGGAGTATTCAGCCATTAAAAACAATGACTTCATGAAATTCGCAAGCAAATGGATGGAACTACAAAATTTCATCCTGAGTGAGGTAATACAGTCACAAAAGAACACGCATGGTATGCACTCACGGATATTAGGAAAAAAAGCTCGGAATACCCATGATACAATTCACAGACCATATGAAGCTCAAGAATAAGGAAGACCAAAGTGTGGGTGCCTCAGTCCTACTTAGAAGAGAGAACATACCACAAAAACAACTGAGGACACAGTTGTTTGCTTTTCTTTTCCTTTCTAGAACATTTGAATACATCCTAGATATTTATGCCCCACATTCCCCCATCCTTGTTATAATGTCACTGAAATACTCCTCCTTGCAGGTACTTGCTTCTCAGTACCTCAGAGTGAGTCTGAATGATCTCATTATGAAAGGAACTTCCCTGCCCATTCTAATGATTATAAAGGGTTATAGGGAGCGGTACAATATTAACATTTTCATTTATATTCATTCCAATTTCTGGGTTATTTTGTCAAACTACTCACCACTGCTCTGTAAACTCTCACTTATTCTCCACTATAGCCTAGACTTAAGCTAACACATACCTCAAAGTTTTAGCTCAACAGATATTCTTTGGAGTGAATGGGCACCGTTTCACTGGTGCAGTGAAGATCTACATGGCAGGCTGCTGAAGAACCATGCTTCTGGAGTGACCATGTGGCCTGACTATCTGCCCTCTAGTTTAGATAGAAACTGGGCTTTCAACACTAGTAGCATGCTTTCTTCATTCTTGTAGACAACAAATGAAGGCTGCTGTGAAAAGAGTCTTGTGAAAAGAATGCATATGTCAAGTTCTAAAATATGCAGCGCCACGAGTCATGAGGATTGACACACAGACAGGATCTATGTAAATGAATTAGTGATCAAAGATAAACTTGTTAGGAAGACAGACTTCCCCTGGCACCACTCTATACATTCTTGAGATTGCCACTGCATTATTCATGGGAAGAAAGTGTTCATGGGTCTTGGTGTTCATATACTTTTTTTTTTATAGCCTACAATAGTCTTTGGTGGTATCTTTTTAATATATTCTTAAGGGCAGGATTTAGAACATTTTGTGATAAGACAATTTGACATACACTATTTAAAGGAATGAGTTAAGGAATCAGGCTGCCGAGTTTCAAATTCCAGTGTTGACTTGTTATAGAAACTCACTAAGCCTGCTTTAAGTGGTCAACTCCGAAGTAGTACACATATAAGCAATCCTAAATAGATGCAGGAATCTGTATTTATATATTTAGCTACATGTTTTTATATTTATACTATATAACAGATATATACATATATATATATCTGGCTAGAATACACACACACACATATATATGTGTGTACATATATGTGTATATATATATTCCCCTAAGATATATATATATATATATATATATATATATACACACACACACACACACACACACACACATGTATACATATATATCTTAGGGGAATATATATATATACATACATACACACACACACACACACACACACA
>JADRCC010235052.1:0-13495 GCA_019843855.1 Hylomyscus alleni
AAAAAAAAAAAAAAAAAAAAAAAAAAAAAAAAAAGGTAACTTAAAAAATCCACTGGCAGAGTTGATTCAAAGTATAGAACTGGTTCCAGATTTACTGGATCTAGACTAGAGGCCACAGCAAGAAGGGATGTGCCAAGCAGAAGCCCCAGGGACAGAGTTGGTACATGGACTGGATGGGCTGATGACAGATAGGTCAGTGAATGCTAATAAATGCCTGTGTTAGGTGCCTCTCCCTTATAGGACAGTGTGAAGAGGTTGTATCATTGATTGGTCTAGCATGTCTGATAAATTTAATGTGGTGGATCAATAAGTGGTACTACTTCATTTGTGCATATAACTAAGTTCTTTGTCAGTTTGAGCCTCATGGTTTGTGCTAGACAGATGGTGGTCATTTATTTCCACAAGCAATAGTCTGCTTTCAGTATTTCTCAAAATGGCACAAACTGCTATTTTGTAAGATGAAGTCACAGGGAAAGGCACAGCATGAAACCTACTGTGTTTATGGCTTCCTGGTCTGCAGAGTGGGCTTCAGGCTGGTGAGGGAGGTATGCACAGTGAAACCCCATACCAAACCAAACCAAATAAAACACCACCACCACCAGGCAGTGGTGGCGCACTCCTTTAATCCCAGCACTTGGGAGGCAGAGGCAGGTGGATTTCTGAGTTCGAGGCCAGCCTGGTCTACAGAGTGAGTTCCAGGACAGCCAGGGTTACACAGAGAAATCCTGTCTGAAAACAAAACAAAACCAACCAACCAACCAAACAAACACAAAAAAACACCACCAAAATATGTGTGTGTGTGTGTGTTATTGCAAATACCCATGTGCAGATACAGAATTGAATATTTATTTAAGCTGTATTTTTAAGTGCTAGCAATCTGTGAAAACAGAGAGCTAGAATTATAAAATTTGCCTTTCCTGTGCTCTCTCCAGCTAGTACACGTCATAGAGAATATGAACAAAAGCAGTCAATCATTTTAGAGGTTGTCTTGTCCTCCCATCATGTGATCAGCCTTGTCTTTGACATTTATAGATAATTAGCAAGTACATATTATTTATTATTATTATTATATTATGTAAATTTGCCCCTATATGTTTCTCTTGTTTCTGGGCCTGGCATAGGCAAACCTAATGTTGATCTCTTGCTCTATAAAGTCAGATAAATGGCTCAGCAGATTAAGGATGATGACCTAAGTTTGATTCCTGGCACCTGTGTGAGACAGTCAGACAGTCAGAATCTTGGCAAGCTACCTGTTTTGTCCCACCCTTGGAGATAAGGCCCTTTGCTTCAGAAAAGTATATCCTTGCCCCAATCTTCTGACAAGAAAGAAGATATGTGGGAGTTGAAGATGTATTTACACATCGCTTTGAGGTGAGGCTCAGGGATACAACCATCTTCCAGTTGGCCTTGGTAACTAGCAAAGTTAGCCCTGGAGGTAAGGTACCATTTTTTTGTCTTTTTGGAATATTGCTTGTTTGATTATATATTTTCACATGAAAATATCTCACAGATGTTATTTTTTTATTTTTTTTTTCATGATTTTCTTCTGAGAAAAGGTTCTCGGATATCCTAGGCTGACCCTGAGCTCTCTCTATAGTTGAGAATGACTTTGAATTCCCGTTCCTCCTGCCTCTGTCTCCTGGGTGCCAGGGTTCTAGGCATATGCCACCATGCTTTGTTTATGATGTGCTAAGGAAGAACTCACGGCTTCATGTGTACTATAGAAGTAATCTACTAGTTGATTTGCATCCCTACCCCCTGACTTTTACATTTAGTGGGGTGTGTGTGTGTGTGTGTGTGTGTGTGTGTGTGTGTGTGTAGGAAAATCCTCATGCTCAGAAAAACCAGAAGTTTTAAGTGATAAAAGAAATTCTAACCTAGTGTGATGGTTAAGTAATATTGTAGTTGCAAGTGAACACTTTCAGGCTTGACTGCCTAGATTCAGGTTTTGTTTTGGTTTTACTTTTAATGCAGGCAAGTCGATTAGCAACTGGATAAAAAATGAAATAAAAATTAAAATCAAAACCAAACATTTTCAAGACCATAGGTCCAGATATGAAGAATCATACTAAATAAATTCAACAAAGTTGTAAAGGAAGAAATCAAAAGCCTATTGATCAGTGAAATTATAAAAACAATCAGTCTCAATAGGGCATCTGAATATTGACAGAGTCCTGAGCTAATACAGTGGATGGAAGATGATGAAATTTGCTCATGGTGGGGCTAAAACAACTGGACTTTCATAAAAATAAATAAAAAAGCTTCTACACATGTTCAAAACACATGAAAGAAATCACTGAGTAAATCATATTTAAGTGAAAAGTTATATATTCATAGACCTTCTAGAAGAAAATACAGAATATGATTCCTGCCAGGAGAAGTTTGCCTATAGACTAAGAAGAACAAATCATTTGTAAAGATTTTTTTAATAAGAGTGCATCACATTAAGATTATGTATCCCAAAGACAATAAAGAGTTTAGGATGTGGCTCAATGGTAGAACACATACTTAGCATGCGTGAATAGCACAATGACTGCCACCACCCTCTCTCACACAAAGAGAGAAGAAATTAAGAAAATTAAAAAAAGAGAAGCTAGAGAGATGGCTCATTAAGAAAATTTATTGGTCTTTAACAGGGTCAGAGTATGGTTCCCAACCCCCATATCAGGTGACTCCCTACAGCCTGTAAACTTGAGATACATGGAATCTGACAACCTCTTCTAGATTCTGACATCACCTGCACACACATGATATATGCTACACAGAATTAATGAATAATTAATTAATTAAAAATCAATATTTAAAAATTATTTTATGCTTGTAGGGGCTTTGTCTACATGTTTATCTTTGTACCATGTGAATACAACTACAAGCAGAGGCCAAAAAAGGGCATCAGGTTCCCTGGGGCTGAAGTTATAGGAGGTTATAAGCCACTATGTGGGTGCTGGGAATCTAAGCAGGAAATTCAAAGACATCCATGAACTAAGAAAAAATATCAAGGAATATTTTAATAAAATGCAGATCCAGTTACATAGAAAATATTTTATAAATAAATAACAAAAATGTTCAACAGATAAGGTATCACATGCTATAAATGAATAAAAGTAAAATATATTTTTCCTTTTTTGACCTTGTCAAGTATGGTATAACTCAAAGTTGTAAAACAATGAAATATATAAAGATTTTAGCATTTTTACGTTTATGTGAGTATGTTTGGGGGTCATGTGTGTGCATGTGTATACCATTACATGCATGTGAGAGTCAGAGGACAACCTGTGGGAGTCAATTATCTACTTTTACTAGATATATCCTGGTGATAAAACTTAGGTCATCAGGTTTGGCAGAAAGTCTAGCTACTCACTGAGCTAAATTGCCAGTTCTAGGGTACTATGTTGCTTCTCCCATTGCTATGCAACTGTGAATAAAGGACCCAACTTCTCTGTTCCTCAGATTTTACATTTGTGCAATGAAAATAAGAAGAATGTTACTCATACCCATAGAATTATTATGATGATTAAGTTAAAATGTATAAAATGCTTAGAATAGGGGCAGGAGAGATGGCTTGGTGGTTAAGAGCTAGTAGCTCTTCAAGAGAACCTGAGTTTAATTCCTAGCACCTACAGGACTGCTCACAACTATATATAATTTGAGTTCCAGGGAATCCAGTTTCTTCTCTTGACTTGTGTGGACACCATGCACATACATGGCATACATCAGGAAAACCCACTTATACATAGAAAATAAAACTAAGGCTTTAAAAATTCTTAGAATAATACTTAACACCTGATAAACATATGCAAGTATGAAATAAACATTTGTTCATTGCCTGCTATGTCTAGCCTAGACCTTGATCTTCTGATCTAGTTGGGGTTAGGACTAGCCTAGACCTTGATCTTCTGATCTAGTTAGGATTAGGGTCTAGGCTAGTCCAAACCCTAACTAGATCAGAAGATCAAGGTCATCCCTAGGTAACAGTGGGTTCAAGGCTAGTCGGGGCTACACAAGACCCTGTCTCAAAAAATTTAAGACATAATAGGCAATGAACAAATGTTTATTTCATACTTGCATATGTTTATCAGGTGTTAAGTATTATTCTAAGAATTTTTAAAGCCTTAGTTTTATTACAACTTATCCCAGAAAGTAAGTACTATTATTTCCCTCTTGTAAAAATATGGCATTTTATTAATTCTTTGAGACTTTTATACATGCATAGAATCTATTTTAATCTCATTTACCACCATTCCTTCTAAATTCCCCCAGATCCACCTCATTTTCCATCTCCACCTTTATTTTGTTTTTAAAATAGGATCTATATCTCTATCTATATCCATATGTATTGTATTATTAAGGGTTCTCTAAAGGAACAGAACTTGTAGAATAAACATATATAAAGATTTATTAGAAAAAGTTACAAGCATGGTTCAGCTAGCCCAACAATGGCTATCTACTAACAGAAGATCCAAGAGTCCAGTAGTTGTTCAGTCCTCGAGGCTAGATGTCTCAGCTGGTCTTTAGTATAAGCGAGACTAATGAAGATATAGGCTCTAAAGCCAGTAAAGGAATAGACTTGCCAGTGAGGGGGACAGCAAACAGGCAAAATAGAGCGAGCTCTCTTCTTCTGTGTCCATTCTTTAAGCTACCAGCAGAAGGTGTGACTCAGATTAAAGGTGGATCAACCCAACTCAAAAGATCTGTGTTAAAAATAGGTCTTTTTACTACAAATGATTTAATTAAGAAAAAAATCCTGGTGAGCAGGGGGAGGGGGAGGGATAGGGGGTTTTTGGAGGGGAAACTAGGAAAGGGGATGACATTTGAAATGTAAATAAAGAACATATCTAATAAGAGCCGGGTGGTGGTAGCACACGCCTTTAATCCCAGCACTTGGGAGGCAGAGGCGGGTGGATTTCTGAGTTTGAGGCCAGCCTGGTCTACAGAGTGAGTTCCAGGACAGCCAGGGCTATCCTGTCTCAAAAAAACCTGTCTCAAAAAAAAAAAAAAAAAAAAGAAAAAGAAAAAAGAAAAAAATCCCTCACAGGTATACTCAGCTGCTTGGACTTTACTTAATTTTGCTAATTACTCTAATTGATAACCAAGAATAGACACCACACACGCACACACACACATACACACACACACATGCGCGCGCCATGTCTGATTCAAAAGCAAAGCCCCATCTTATCAAAACCAACTAGCTTTACATTTGTAGTTACATGGGACTTAACTCCTTGCCTTCTGGAAGAAAATGGATTTTTAATAAACTTCTGAAACAGTTGTTCTATGAGCAATGTCTGCAGGAATCTGCCTCTTGCATATGCCTTAGTATACGCAATCTTTGGTTTTGTCCTTTTTGTTTTCAGATTGTGTGTCAGGAAAGCTCCAAGTTCCCATAATAGACACATATCATCAGTGAATTGAATACATACCCTAGCCTTAATCTTTTTGTACTTATTGTATTATACATGTATGTATTATGTGTGTTTGGGAGTGGTGAGCATGTACGACAGAGTGTATGTGAAGGTCTCAGGATAACTTCTGGGAGTTGGTTCTCTCCTTCTAACTCATAAGCTCAGGAGTTAACCTCAATTTCATCAGGGTTGGGAGCAGGTACCTTTATTCCTTGAGCCATGGTACTGACTTGTATCACCTATATTGTCCCATAAAACCACTTGGGTCTTTGAGTCTGATTTCATTTTAGATAATCCATACAATCTTCTATAGTTAATGTTTGACCACAGACTCATCAAAGCTCTTTTGACTGTTTTCTGATACGCATGGAATTTGGTATCTTGTAGGATCCCTACTGGTATTCTTTACTCTGGGTTTCACTTTAGAATACAAATCTTGACTGCACATAGACAATAGCAAGCACTACCCTGGAGGCTCCTTTTCTGGCTTCCTAGGAGGGCTGGTTCTATGGAGATACCCTTTAAAGTAAGAAGGGCACAGTAGCCATTGCAGAAGTTTTAGAATTGGATATACCTGAATTTAAGACCAAGTCTGACTGTTTAATAGCTATCATTGAGCAAATTAACCTTTCTGGACCCCAGTTTTCTCACTATAAAATGAAGACAATAAAATAGATCTCTGTCCATTGTGATAATTAAATGAAGTAATGAATGTAAGATATTCAGAATGGTGCCTTGCCTATAGACACTATGAAATTTGAGCTCCAGTTTATGAAATAACCTGAAACTATATGCTGTTTTAATAAATAGCATCCCAATTTCTCCTTGAATTCCCTAAAATTCTCAGGTGGATATTGTTTGCACCTATTCCCCATGAATGATTTCACAGGCATAGTTTCTGAATTAACATCAGAACATGTTATGCATTTAAATCACTACCATCCATTCTGTCTATGTGACTTGACTATAAATCCTTACTTAAGCATGCTGGCTCATTCTTATAAATCTCAGCTCTAGGGAAGCTAAGGCCGGAGGACCACCCATAAAATTCAAGGCGAGCCTGGACTACATAATAAGTTCCAGGTGAGCTGTGCTGTAATAGTGACACCATATCTTAACTCTAACCCTAATAACAATAACAAAACACCTCCACTATATGAAGTTGAAAAATCTGAATGAGAAAGAGTGCAGCAAATGAAAACTAGGAAAGATGCTAAGTGTCTTTTCCATACATATATATCTTAGCATACATGTTTGAGACAGGGTCTCATGTAGTCCACACTGGCCTTTCACTCAGTATTATAGCTAAGGGTGCCCTTGGACCTAAATGCTGGGTTGCTGGTGTGCAAAACCACCATAAACTCTATGAAGTGCTGGAAGTCAAACCCAGGACTTTTGTATGCTATACAAGTACTCTTCCAACTCACTTGCATTGTCCTATATAAGAAATATTGGAAAAGCTGGCTGAAACAGTATTTTCCCATTCACCTACCCTTTTAGAAGGTGGGATCACTCTTTTCTACTAAGAACTAAATTGGCATGGCTTTGTTCTATTTTGACTAATAGAATATAACAGGAATGAAAACCTATCTTCTGAATTTGAACTTTTTCTATTACTGGGAAGAACGACACTGTGACCAAAGTAAATGGAAGTATCTAATTGGGAACTTACTTATAGTTTTGGGGGGTGAGTCTATGACCATCATGGCAACATTACAACAGACAGGCAGCAGCATGCTGGAACAGTAACTGAGAACTTACATCTGATCCACAAGCACGAGGTTTTAGTGGTGACTGGCATGGACTTTTGAAACCTCTGAGCCTATCCCCAGTGACACATTTCTTCCAACAAGGCCATGCCTTCTAACCCTTCTCAACACAATTAAATCAGCTAGGGACTCAGCATTCAAATGTAGGAGCCTACTGGGGCATTCTCTCTCAATCCGTTATTTCATCACATTATGGGAAAGCTAGAAAAGAACCTTGCAGAGGACTACATGCAGGAAAGCTGAGACCCTTAAGCCATAAGCTTTGCCAACAGGTACAAGACTATCACTACTTCTGTAAGTGAGGCCATTTCATTGACCTGGCCAACACAAAATGAAGTTGAAAAATCTGAAAGTAATCCAAACAATAAGTTGTTATAAAGTTGATGTATTAAGGCATTGGTTTTAGTATTGTTTTTTACACAGAAATATACAATTGGCACAGAAACATTTAATAAATCTTTTAAGATACCTTAATGCACTTTATTTTATTTTTGATGAATATGAATCAACAATTCATATTAACAGAGGACAGTGTGATCTTGAAAGCCATGTGCACAGGATACACTGATTGAATCCAACTTGCCCTAATGTAACCTTCTGCCCATTCTCAGTTTGCAGACTAGTGTTTGTTTGAAACACTATTGTATCTTCAGGTCACTGTTTTCCTTTCTCTAATTTCCACATATAACAGAGAACCTGAAGACCTTGTCTATTCATGCCTCTCTTATTTTACTTAGCATAATGTCCCTCAGTTCCATCCATTTTCCATCAAGAAGATCTAGACAACTCCCAAAATATAACATCAAGAAACAATAATCCAATGAAACTAAACAAATCATCCAAGTAAACACTTCTCAAAAGAAATACAAATGACAAACTGGCAATTGAAAGGTAGCCAATATCAGCTAGATTGACTATTAAAAACAAAATGAAACAAAACAAAAGCAGGAAGATGAAGAACATCATGTTTACTTTCTAATATATTTGAGAGGAAATGCTCTTTGGGATGGATGCTATTTCAATAATAGTAGCCTATAAAGATTCATTCATGTTTGTAGAACTGACCTTTCTGCTATTTTGTTTTAATAATGGCTCATGCGAATTGCTAACCATTAAAAACAAACAAGCAAAAAGCTTGCTGCTGGTAGAGGGGGGAGGGGGTATTTTTCTTGGTGACTTTCAGAGAGACTGAGAATTGCTGAAAGAATGTATGCTTTTGATTTTGTGTCATAATTTTAGCTTGTGTCACTGATTTTTCCTTACCTTTGCAGCAAAATATTATTGGCTATTCTGTTTCAGGTATTAGTAAGAATGTGAGATATACCAAAGAAACATACATATAAGAACCCTAACATGAATGGTGTGTGTATTGTAAACTCTGTTTATCCACCAAAAAGTCATTGCTTGTAACTGGTGCCAGCCATTGTCTTCCAGTGTCAAAGATCTTCTCCATGATAGATCAAGGGCCTATTTGGTGTGAAGACTCAAAAATATACTATAGTAATAGTGAATGCTTCTTTCTTGATTATTATGAGGGAAGCCTCAGGCAGTGGTAGCACTGTATTCAGCAGAAGTTGGCTCTCATAACCATGGTTCTGAATCTGTGATTTCAGCAACTAACCACAGGACAAAATCATTTTAAAAAAACTTTTATCTACAGGCTGGAGAGATGGATTAGCAGTTAAAAACACATATTGCTCTTCCAGAGGATCTGAGTTCAGTTTCAAGCATTCATGTCAGTAAGCTCACAAATACACATAACTCTAGCCCCAAGGGTTGGCTCCGACAACCTCTTCTGACTTTCATGGGAACTTTCACTCCTGTACACATTCCTATACATAGTTTCATGCACAGGTGAATAAATAAAATATTGTACTTGTACTTCAAATGTAAAAGCATTTATTTTTTCCTGTTTCAGGACGTCTATTTGTAGTTATATTAGTTTGAATTCATCCAAGCAAACAATGCCAGACAAATAACAACAACAGCAGCAGCAAAGCCTCACAGTCTTTTGTAGTTGAGAGCTCCTTCCTTTCCTTGGTAATGCACTCATATAATTATTTCATGGAATAATAGCATTCCACATAGCTAATAGGGCAATAGCTACATAGTTAATGTTTTTAAACTCACACAGTGCATTGATGAATCAGAACTGTACTATAATAGGGTAACCAAGAGCAAGCTTTAGTGAAGGACATACCTTGCTGGGAATATGACTTTTTTGCTTATGACTAGCACAGGAAAATGTGGAAATTTGGGGGTGTTACCCCTGCTGCTTGTAGTCATTTGTCAGAATATTTCTGAAGATTCTTGACTAATTTTGACATTTAAAATTATTTTAGGCACCTACACGGTGACTCTAAGTTCCACGAGGATACAGGCCCATTTTCCTATCAACTGTCAACTATCATAACTCTGGGACTTACTGGAGCATGTGGCACAAAACAATTGTGTGCAACACACATGCATAGTTTAGTGTGCCTCCTGTATAGGATAGAATGGGAGAATGACAAGCGATGAGACTCTTTCAGATGGCAGGGAGAGTTCATTATATACTTGCTATGCTATGCTAAGGGATTTTGATTTTATATTAGTTGATGAAGCTCCTGAATAGTTTTCATACAACCTGATAAAATAGCCATTTTAGAAAGAGTATTAGGCATTCGAAGAGGAAGCATGCTCAGCTAAAAGCTGATGATACCAGAATAGAAACACCACATACAATGTGAAGAAGATAAAGATGGGATGTAAGACCCATCCTTGGAGGGTAGAGCTGACCATGTTTCATGTAAGAGATTTTTTTTGGTCTTTCATTAATTTATTAATTCACTTTACATCCTGATCATATCTACTCCCAGTCCCACCCTTACAAATCCCCCCACCCATTACTCTACTCCCTCTGCTTCTCAGGAAAGGGAAGTTCCTCTTGGGTGCTACCCCGCTCATCCTGGACATCCAGTCCCAGAAAGACTAAACATATCCTCTCCCACTGAGGCCCAACCAGGAAGTCTAATGAGGGGAAAGGGATCCAGTTGCAAGCAACTGAGTCAGAGACAGCCCCCACTCAAAGTGTTAGGGGACCCACATGAAGGCCAAGCTGCACATCTGCTCCAAATATGTAGGATGCCTAGGGCATGCAAGAGATTTTTGCAGGGAGAAGTGGTTTAATAGTGACTCACTATGAATGAGTCTAGGCTAGCAGGCTAACTCTTATGTTTTAGAATAGATTTTTAAAAATCATGAATGAATAAATTGATAAATAAATAAAAGCAGTAAGTCAGTGGGCTGGCAATGTGGTTCAATGCCTAAAGGTGCTTGCTGCCAAACCTGACACCTGAGTTTGACCCCTGGGACACACAAAGTGGAAGGAAAGAATCAATTTCCTCAAGCTGTCCTCTTACCTCTGCACATGTGCTGTGGGATGTGTGTGCCCTACAAACATACACTAACTAACTAGATAGATAGATAGATAGATAGATAGATAGATAGATAGATAATACCAGTAATGTAAATGTGTGCATTTGCAATGTGCTATCCCATCCCAGATTCCATCTATCATCTCCAGAGCTACTTTCCACACTTTCCTCCATTGAGATTAACTCTTTATTTTAGCATGAAGCAAGCATCATGGAGCCATTTCCCAGGAACCTGGAGGATGTGTTGGCTTATATGCAAATGTTAAACCACTTTATATAAAAGACTTAAACTTTTGCATATTTAATTGTCCAACCTGGATCCTGGAATTGCTCCCTCAAAGAGACTGAGGAATGGACTGTACATAACTGTGCAAATGTAATCTAACATCTTTTTCCATTAAGGCCAGACCTTTAGGGCTAGAAATATAGCTTAGTTAGTAGAGTGCTTATCTAATGTACATTTGACCATGGATTCAAGCCCCAGTAAAGTCTAAGTCTGGTATGATGGCACATGCCTATAATCCCAGCACTCAGTAGGGTGAGGCAGGAGGACCAAAAGTTCGAGGCCATGCTTTGGTACATAGTGATTTTGAGGCCAGCCTAATAAGCTACATGAAAAGTTGTTTTAGTGTTCTTTTCTATACCCAGCAACTTGAGCTGCTGGGTCTATGAAATTCAATGAAAATCACTACATTGTTGATCTGTCCTAGATGAAAGCACAGTCCTCACCATTAATTATGTTTCAGATCATTGTGCTTGGGTACAGAAGCTATTTAATCAGAGGTAGCTAGGATTTTCAATTACTCTCAGCTGAATTCTGAGTAAGGACAATTTTGCCTTCAAGGTAAAAGAGGAAATGTTCACATGATTCATTTTCACAAATAAATAGCTAACTGTCTCTGGAAAGTAAAAGAGCCACAGTCAAAGGAAGTCAAATACTCCACAGAAGCTCCGGTTTCCCTATGTCTTCCCTTGACCCACCTTACTATTTTTTTTTTCCTCTAAAGGGTATTTTCTAAATGATAGTGTTCCAGGAATAGATGACGCAAACCTGTGATGCAGGTCATTGCAGGCTGATTTCATTTAAACTGTGCTTCAGTGTTTTCTTCTTGCATGTAGTTAGTACCCCATTGTTCATTACTCTTTCATCATTCTGTGATTAGATCAATTTGTCTGTGTCCCTTGTATATTGGCCAGATAATGAAATCATAATCTGAGCATCAAGAGAGTGTTTTACTTTTGATGTTCACAGACTAATTCATTTTACAATGTCACTTGATCATTTTATAACATGACAGGCAGACCTTTAAAACACCTGGTCAAGGCAAACAAATATTTACTGAGCACCCACAACATAACAGGCACTTTCTCAGGTCCTGGAAAAACAGGCAAGAGTCTCCATCATTAGGACACTTATACACTGGAGAAAGAAGCAAGCAATAGATTAGTGAAATAATCTGTATGTGTGTGGATAACAGGTGCTGTGTAACAGATCAATAAAAGATGAAAAGCCTTGTTTAGCTAAATGTGTGTTCTTTCAAATATGATTTAAAAAAAATTTCTATCCAGTGGATGAGGACAGAGTGGGAACTCTGGTTGGGATGTAATAAAGACTAATGCAGTGGATGAGGGGGTTTCTACCTTTCACTGAAATCTGTACCTTTATAAGTATAAATGATACCAGTAGCAGAACTTATGGCCTTCCCAATTAAATTCCTTAAGGAGATGCCTTAAGGAATTAATGACCCTTAACGTAAAATGATACAGAAAATGAAAACTACCAACCAGCATGGTCACAAGACTCAGTACACCATAGAACCCCACTGCTGGATCCTACATAGACCAGTGTACATTCCAGCAGGGAGAGCTTGGCTTCCCAGAGCTAGTGCTAGGGGGACAGTATAGAATGACCTCTCACCATCCTGTGTCTTTGCTGGCCTGCACTCTACTCTGTTACTCTGTCTGGTGATCCAGCTGCCCAGAGAGCAGTCTTGCTAATATGCAGCCTTTATAGTACTCAGAAGTGTAGTAGATGCCTGTATCATTCAATGATGTCTTGTTTTGTTTGAGTTTGTAGTAATTACTGAGTTTGGGCTTTCTATTCAAATCACCAGTCCTGGGATCACTATGCAATACAGAAAAAAATAATTTACAATTTTAGTTTCTTGTAGTTTTTAGCTAATGGTAATAAATATCTCATTAAGTCTGGATATCTCCTCAGCGATGAATTATCCACTGGATAAATATGATTATTGAAGAAGGCCTCAGGGAGTGCTTTTTAACTAGGACCTCAAGGAGGTGGTAAAGTCCATTTTCGTGTAGATATCCAACGAAAATTGCAGTTTGTGCAGGGAGAATAAGCTATGCAACAGTACTGAGACAGTATACACTTAGCTGTGTTTAAGAATCAGCAAAGGGGCCGGGCAGCGGTGGCGCACGCCTTTAATCCCAGCACTTGGGAGGCAGAGGCAGGCGAATTTCTGAGTTTGAGGCCCAGCCTGGTCTACAGAGTGAGTTCCAGGACAGCCAGGGCTACACAGAGAAACCCTGTCTCGAAAAATCAGCAAAGGGCTCCCATGGCTTAAATAGAGTTAGTTAAGAGAACAAGGGCCACTCTCAGAACTTTGATTTTTAACAAAGTATCTACAGGATTAATTTCTATTAATGGATCAGTTTGTTTGCTATCTTAAGGACTGACTATGGGGTTCAAGTTAGATGGAAGTATCAAATAACCAATTCAGTAATCTGTGTGAGAGATGCTGGTAGATCTCTTAAGTTACAGCAGGTACTGTGAGCAGTAAAGGCACTCTGAATAATATTTTCTAGGCTGGAATTGCAATATTTGCCAGAAAGACAGAAAAAATAGGTGTGAGAGAATGAGAAGTCAAGGATGAAACCAGGATTT
>JADRCC010235067.1:0-32606 GCA_019843855.1 Hylomyscus alleni
CAATGCCCTCAGAGCTCCCAGGGACTAAACCACCAACCAAGGACTATACATGGTGGGACTGATTGTTCTGGCAGCATGTGTATAGTAGAGGATTGCAAAGTCAGTCATCAATGGGAGGAGAGGCCCTTGGCCCTGTGAAGGTTCTGTGCCCCAGTGTAGGAGAATGACAGGGCTGATAAGTGGGAGAGGGTGGGGTGGCAGGCATGGGGAGGGGGGAGGCAACAGGGGTTTGTTCTTGTTGTTTTTGATTGTTCATTAAATATTATTTAGAAAATAAAAAAAAAGAAAAAGAAAAAAAAGAAAAAAAAAAGAAAAGGAAAAAGTTTGTAGTAAAAGGTCAGTCCTATAGGCATTCAGTCTGTCAGTCTTTGTATTTCTTTGTGGACTGACCCTTAAGTTGAACAGCCTCAAATTTTGAACAGAGAATGGTGTTCACTTCTTCACAGGGGAAGTGTCAGCTTGCTATGTTGCATAAGCAAACATGTAAATTAAGTAGGCAGTACCCCCCCCCAAAAAAGCCTTTCCACTGATATTAAAAAGAGATAAGACCCATCAAAAATCATTTATCAGTTACAATGTTTCTTAAATGCTTATAGATTATCCTTTCTGTCTAAATATCGTGGAGAAAATACATACTTACTGGCTAGACTGTGGACAGAGGCTTTAAAAGAATAGTCAGCACCTGCCAGTGTCTTAAAAAAAACCACAGATCTATAATAAGAACTCAAAATATATATGTTTTTGTGAAGATGTACAAGTGTTCATTTCTCTGGGAGCCTGGCCAAGAATGTAATTGCTAAGTCAGACGCTAAGTGCGTGTGTTTACATTTAAAGTGCTAGGCTGTTTTCTAAAGTATTGACACCACTTTAAATTTCTAAAGCGATGTCTGAGAGGTTTTCATTTCGCAGGCAGGAAGCACATAATATGGTCTATATAAAAGTTTCCAGAACACAGAAGAGTTGACACAATTCTTTATTCTGAAGATAGCTGCCTGTCACAGCCCTAGTAAGCTCAGCCATTGGAGTTTTAAGAGAACAAGAAAAACAACTTGGAACAATTGACTGATTATAAGTTGTAGATAATTTCAGCACAGCTAAAACTATCTTATCAAGTATCAAACTACTCATACGACTGCTGAAAAATAAACAAAAAAATAAAACAAGGAAGAGAAGCACAGAGAGTCCTCACAAGATGGCATATGCCTTTTTCTTGCACACTGCTGCACATTCGTGAACACACACATCATGCACTCACATGTATGTATACACACATACATGCTTAAGCATATGTCCTCACAAGATTCACACACGTATGCAATAACCCTTAATGAATATAGTTGGATGATGAAATAAAATGGTATCATGAATTTACTAGCATAGTATCATAGTCATATAAAGATATAAAATAAGTATAGATGATCAATTTGGAAATAAGCATTTTATGCCAATGTAAAAGAATAAAAGATATTGAAAATTGTTATCAATTAACAGTGTTTATTTCGAGGTAGTTGGGTAATGAGTGAATTTAGATTTTCTGATTGTTATATTCAATAATTCTGATTCACCTTAATGATAGATGTATTTTAAATACATATCGTATTTGAGATAGAAAATTTTATGAACAATGTGAAACAAGCCGAACATAGTAAGTGATAATGGAGCACATATTTACTTCAGAAACACTGTTATTTATTTTAAATACAAATTTAAAGGTCACATAGGGTCAATCAACGGCCTTTCCAGGAGAGAATTTTCTCCTTGTCTCAAATTTTTATCAAAGAGACTTCAAATGTATCCATGTTTCTAAGAGGACAGTGTTAAATAGAGCCAGGCTGACTCTGTGACCATATGCAAACTGGCAGTTTGTGAGACTAGGCCGAAATTTCTGTTTCTCAGAACTGGAAAAGTCCAAAACAAGTCAATTACAAGAAAACAACAACAAACAAACAAACAAACAAACAAACAACAACAACACAAGAAAGACCGCAGATGGGCAGCCAATGAGGAAACTGCCCCACCGTGCTAGTCGGAGTCAACAACAATCAGACAACGAAACAGGAACTGTAGAAGTTGCCCTGCCACCTAACTTGAGCAAAGTATAATTAATCAGCAAAATTTCCTCAAATCCTCCAGAGCCTTGATCAATCACAAAGGTACCTATACCCCTGGAGAGAGAACCAATCAATTAAGGGAAAGAAAGGTCACCAACTCCTACCCTAACAGGCCTTACATTGACTCGGCAAAGTCCACACCACTGTCTTGTGTCCCGAAGTATGATGGATCCTTGCAGAACAAATGCTCTTCGCTGTTGCATAGTATTTGAGTCTGAGGTATCATTCTTTGCGAATCACAGATTTATATAAATTACGTTTATATTTATGATAGACAAGCCCTGGAGCATCATGGCCATGAAGAGAAATCAGGTCAGTGAGGTGATCTGAGTCTGGATTCTCTCTCGTGCTATTTGGTGAAAAGGGCACTTTCAATGTCTCGTGGTCTTCAGATCAATATCCCTCTGTCGTTAATGAGCTTAAGCAGAAGCTTATGAAAGAGAGTCAGTTTTTCAGAGTCCTCTCTCTGCTCTGTATTTGCTTCTTCAAAGGTATAGTATATCATAAAAACCCTGACAAGAGTATTTGTAGGATAGCGACCTTAGCAATTTTATGGCTCGAAACATTTCACTTTAATGAATTAGAAAAGATTTTTGTAAATACCAATTTTGTGTTTTAAATTATGGAGAAATTAAGTATTATCAAAGTGTTATGTATCACATTGTAAAGACCAGTAAAAGAAAGTAAATCTCTTCCTTGTGAACCATTAATTTTTCTCTTCACTCAACATATTATTTACAGTATAGCTGCTTAGTGAAAATTAGCATAATTAAGGGCAAATTAACTAGGAAATAGAAATAATGAACAACACTCATTAATACATTTTTTGAAGTATGCTTTAACAGAGTAAATTTACTACTTAAAAACCTTTGCTTTTCATGCTTCATTTGGTCTATACTTATTTGTGAACTATTTTAATTTTTAATGGTCTTCCTGGAAATGGCTATTGGTATTATTTCACTATTAGAGTTAGCTCAGCAATGAAGACAGAAAAATCAAGATTATATGATTCTTTTTCAACGTTTTGGTAGCGAGAGCACTTTTTATTATATATGAATTAATGTAACACAATACTGCTAAGCAGGTAAGACAGGAAATGCAAAAACAAGGAAGAGCTTCGCATTGCTGTGCTTTCTGCATGTTTTATATGCAGATGTTTTATTGATAATCTTTAGGTTATTACAGGAAGTGTTTGGAGCAGACACAACAACAAAGTCCATAGTGCACAGACAGTCTGGGGTTATGTGAGTACCTTTAGCTCCAAATGCCCAGTCCTATTTTTCCATAATGAAAGCAAATGTACTTATTCACAATACAACAAGGTACAAGGACAGATAACGTTGATGTGACTACAGTAACTATCAACACCTCAAGGTCTGGTTGTAACTTGGGAGTCTAAATTATTTTGGGTTGCTCTAAAGACGACTCAGTCTAAATTATTTTGGGTTGCTCTAAAGACAACTCGGTCTCCATGTTAATGTCATGGCTCTATTACCCATTTCCTCAGTACCACCAGTCATATTCAGCCTAAGAAATTTTTAATTCCAAATAAATAAAGAAGCTAAGTAAATTAAATATGGATAGGTTACCAGCTTAGTCGACCTTATCAAGAAGATAAGAATGGAAACATTTGTTAAAGGGAGACCTTAATATGTCATATTTTTTTTAACTCAATGACAATTGATAACTTTGGTAGTGTGTCTATTTCAGAAGTATAACCTTAAATAGCTGTATTTTTAAACAATTCAGCTTGCCTATTTATCTTTATCTGTTGGTTTTATTACAGTTATAAAAGTAACATGTATTTGAGGTAAGCGACTTAAAATTATTTCTTTGTGCTTTTCAAAATTTTATCTCCTTTAAACATCAAACATAATCAATATTCTACTCAAACACTCTATTTCTAGGGTAAAGAATCATAGAAGTACTTATTTTCTCACTGTTTAAGAAGGGTTTAGTAATCATGCTTACGTACTTCTTTATTTTCGAGACTATTGTTTTCTCAAAGTTAATGTTCATGAAATTCAGTTTCTTCTTTCCTTTATTCCATTCTCAAACGTTTGCATTCACAAACTTTCACACCTTGGAAGCAGCCACTCTGTTTCCTTAGTTGATCAAGAAACCACTTGTTAATCTTTCCTTTTCCCAACTAGAGAAGGTAGTGGTGACTCCAACAAAATCCCTTACACGCAAGGATGGAAATGTCATGATGAACCCCATCCTTCGATGAACTACTAAAAGAGGAAGCAAAGTTATGTGCAGGAAGAAAGAGTGGATAAAGATGACGAGGGCAGAAGTATGACAGACAAAAATGGAACCCTTAAACATCAAAAAAATGAGAATGGGATTTGATACCTCTTACAGTCCTGATCTTTAAACTTTGTAAATGGATTACTGAATTCAAAATAAAATTTGAATGTTAAAAAATGTGGGTAAGCAAAAGATAAAAAGAAACAAGTGGAAAAAAAAAGAAACCACTTGTACTTGTGTATGCATGCATGCATGCATGCGTGTGTGTGTGTGTGTGTGTGTGTGTGTGTGTGTATTTGTTTATGCCTGTGTGTGTGGTCTGAGTATTCAGCCTGTGTATATCAATATTTGCATGTGTGTAAGGAGACCAGAGGCTGACGCTAGTTATATTCTTTGATTGCTCTCCATATGGTGCCTACTGGTTCAAAGTAGTTGGCTGGCCAATAAACTCCAGAGAACCTCCTATCATGTCTCCTCGCTTGTCCTGCATGTCTCTTACACCCATAAGAGCTACAGACATGAGCCACTATATTCAGCATTTAAACAGCTGCTGAGAACCTGAACTCAAGTTCATATGCTTGCATGGCAAGCAAGCGGTTTACCCATTGAACTATCTCTTGTGCCCCAAAATGAAGCACCATCTTTTATTCTACTCTTCCCACATACTTGCTCGATAATAACAACCCTAGCACTGACATCAGCAGATCTCACACGTAATCAAACTTTTGGCTACTTTTTCTGATACCAACAGACCAAGCAATAATTAGAAAAGGGGTATTTGCAATACTGTTCAGATTTCCTATTTAGAGTTAGGGAGCCGGGCGGTGGTGGCACATGCCTTTAATCCCAGCACTTGGGAGGCAGAGGCAGGCAGATTCCTGAGTTCGAGGCCAGCCTGGTCTACAGAGTGAGTTCCAGGACAGTCAGGGCTACACAGAGAAACCCTGTCTCGAAAAACCAAAAAAATAAATAAATACATTTAAAAAATAGACTTAGGTAGGGTATGAATTTTAAGTAAAGCTGACTGTAGTTGGCAAAGTTCAGAAATCATGTGCATCTAATATTAAATATTAAATTGTTTAGGAAAATGACACAGCTTACTTTAAATATTTGAGAGAGCTGTTTCATTTTACCAAATTAAATACGTTTGTGGTATAAAGCATCAGTGAAAAATACAAAACAGAAAAAAACCAAAATAAACAAAATAAAAAATCAGAACAAAAAACATAGACTGATATTAAAGAGGTACATTTCTGGTTAATCAAAGGTGAGGATAATTTAGAATATTGACATAAAAGAGAAGAGCTATTTAGTTATCAGTAGTGTGTGCTGATGCCTAAGAGTCTACAAGATTAAACAAAGTTTGACTGTGTCCCAGGGATTAGTAAACTGATGAGATAATTACTTGTAACCAAGAAACCCCAATTTTTACTAGGCTGTTCCCCAGAGAATCCGATTTGAGAGCATTTGAAAGTTCATTGCATGTTAGAAAATGGCAGGGTCTGCAGTTTCAGACCTTGAAATCTTAATAACATTTAGAGAAACACGTAGAACCTTTTCGGGCAACTTCATCCTTGTAATTTTATTGGTAAAGAAAATACTAATATTTCAAAGACATTGCAGTTATCTTTAATCTTCTTTAAAGAAACACCCCAGCCAGCACTGAGCTCTGACGAAGATTTAGCCTTTTTGTACTTTCTCGTTTGTTGTCATGAGCAGCCCTTTTCAGGAATGAGAGCAATCCAAGAACTGGTGGAGTGGAACAGATACACAGTAAGGTCATGTCAACATTTATTTATGACCTGCCAGTTAGAATGGACAACATCTATCTGGATGATTTTAAAAGCTGCCCTCATGGAGAACTCCATAGTGAGATAGTATGTCTTCCTTGTCACACTGGAAATGAAGACAATAGTATCCGTATCCACACTATCCACCTTCCCTTGTCTTATATTAATCATTTCATTTCCACATGCCTGTCATGCTATTCTCACTTCAGGGTAGGAATTTTATTAATTCTGATAAAACATGCTTGCTTTAAATATCGAAAGCTTTCTTTCCTGTTGTATTATTTTAAAGGTATGTGCAGTTGTTCCACTATACGGAATTTGCCTGAAATTGTCATTAACACCAAAGTTGTGAATGTGATCAAGTCCTGCGGCTGATGGAGACAGTGTACCCACCCCCACATACATTAAAATTGTCATCCCAGAGAAGACTATTTTTTTGGTCATCATCATTTACAATATTGTTGCCTTATGTGTAAAACTTTCCAAAGGATATATCCATCCATCCATCTATTAATAATTTGCTTTTAACAAATGGTAGACCCTATGATGTAATAATTTTGAAAACTCCATTTTGTTCCCCGTAGCAAAAGAATATATGGATAAGGACAAATAACCTAGCATCAGGAATTTACAAAGTACAAGACACAAGTAAGACATAACAGCATCGTAAGGTCTTATCTTCCCTTCGTCACAGGGTAATTTGGGATGGTCTGGCCGGGAAGCAAATGGATATCAGTGTCTAGGATTGCTACACTGATCAAGAGAGAGATTGCATTGCTAGGGAGATAAAAGTCAGGGAGTATTAAAGGAATAAAGGAGTTCATGATGAAACTCAAAGTTTTGCTGCGGACAACTGACAAGCGATTGGGAAGAGAGTCCAGCTACATTTCCATGAAAGAAATTGTCGTTTGAAGAAGAGGTAGACAAACAGGGCTTTTTTTTTTTTTAATCGAGATTGCTATTTCATTCCTACATGTTCACTAATCCTTTGACTGCCATCATAGACAAGTACTAAAGATGAAATTTATATCTAAGGGAGCTCAAGGTTATTATCATCTTCCATAGGTTTCAACGCACTCCAACCTCTCTAACTTAACTCAAACCAAGAATTTTGTGTACTCTTCCTTTATTGAGGGGCTTAGCTCTGTCCATGTTTGTAAAATGCCACACTGTATGCCTTAGCTTAGCCAGGAGAACTTCTCCATACAGTTCCCAATATGAAGAGTTTACACACAGAAACCCTAGTATTTAAGAAAAATTCAGTCATGTAATTCCATATATTATTTCCTCAACAAGATATTTATTCTATGCAGTCAACTTGAACACAGGACATTTGATACTATATTATAATGTCCTGCTTGTTCAGTAAGTGCTCAGATTAGTAGTGCACAAATCTTTGCATAAAGGTTGGCCTTGATGTTCTCAGACCTTGGCAGGCTAGAAGACCTTGGAAAATACGGGTTCATTGATTTCATTGTGCTCATGGTTATATGGACGTAACACAGTGACTGTTTTACTTTCATTTAAGTTTGAGCCTACACTTTCTGGTGAAATTGTTTGGTATCATTGCCTATAAGTCCAAATTCCACTTCTTTATCCCATTTAAGAGTCAGAGCTCACATCTGGTTTCATTTCACATACTATTCTTTTGGCAATGAAATTCTATCTTTATCATATGGAGTTTGAAAAGCAGTTATTCCTTTGCATTTTTGACATGTCACATGCTCAATCATAACATTTTTCACTTCCTGGAACTATTAAGCTATAGAACTGTCATAATCTCTGAAGTTATGCGGCATATATATTTGTTTTATTCTTTTTCACTTATTTTTATGTGGTTAAGTATTTTGCCAGTCAGAACATAATTCCCTGAATTTGTTTACACATTGTAGTGTACTCCTCAGTGCTCTGTATACTTGTCCCAATCTTTTATTAAAGATGTTCTCAGTATATTATTTATCATTCATAATTTCATTACAAAAATTATATTTTCTTACATTTACCATCACATTTTTAACATTGGTACTTTAAATTAATACTTAACACATTCAGACAGAACCTTATATTTTGTAAATCTATAAGTAATTTTTATTTCTTCTGAGGAAAAAGTGAGAGCATAGTGAGAAAAAATTATCTAGTTATTTTCTTTTCAAGATACAGTTCAACTCACCAGATTAAAAATTACATAGAGAGCATTAAAACATTTACACACACTGCTTTCAATAGCAAAACCTCAAAGTGCCTACTTTTTAACTGTGGGAGATTGCTAAATCTGGGAGGGAGGGCTTTTAGGGAGATTGAGAAAGAGGAGGGGTGTTTATTAATCTGGTAAAGAATTTATGATATCCAGGGATGGAGTCATACGTGTTAATAGATTTTTTTCATTTTTCTAATCCAGGGAGTTATAACATGTAAATGCCTGACTTATAAATATTGAAGGCTAGCTGTGCTGATCTCAAACAAAGCAATGAAGAAAGGTCTAAGGTAATACTTTGTGTGTGGCTATATTTGTAAGTCTATTGTCATCGTACTCCAAATAACAAATATTATCTTAGTGTTTGTAAATCAACTTGATTGGTGACTTAACCAGAGGTATTACATTAGAGACTATAATTTTCAATAATCTCTTATGGCTTTTCTCAAACAAATAATGAGCTCATTTTGGTAGTAAGACTCATGCCATCTTTAAGATGGAAAGTTTTCAGTAGTAAGCCACAGATATTAGGAACTTCTGATCCACAGAGTAGCATAGAAACTACACCACAGTGTGAAAATAACAGTGACCTTAGAGTGTGATTCAGTCAAGGTTTCTACTTAGCCAAGCCTTAACCAGACAATGAAGTGCATTTACATATTACAGTGCAATTAAACATACAATGATTTGAACAGGAAATGCCCCTAGTGGGAAGTGTGTTGAACATGTGAGTTCTCTGCTAGTCATGTTTTTTTGATAAGGACAAGGAACTTGTAGAGGCCAACTAGAGGAAGCAGGTCATTTGACTCTGCCTACTAAAATTATGCCTATTAATTCTTTCTGTTTCTTGACTGCCATGGGGTTAACTGTGGCCTATGCCATGCCCTCCTCTCCTTTCAAACCTTTCAAACTGTGAAACAAATGAGATGATTAGTCACTTTACATTGTGTCCAGCCAGCTATTTTAATCATAGCTACAGAAAAATTACACAGTTCTTGAAACAATATATAACTATGTCCATTCGTTAGTGAAAGAAAGAAAGAAAGGAAGAAAGAAAGAAAGAAAGAAAGAGAGAGAGAGAGAAAGAAAGAAAAAGAGTAACTGTCCCTTTTAAAAGAATTGAGTTTGACATTGCATTCAATACAATTGGTCTGGAAAAAAAGAGAAATTTCATATAATTGTAGTTCTTCTATTACCACTTCCAAACAACTATTATAGCAAAGAGCTATAAATAGTTCTTAAGGTACGTTCTTGATGTACTTCTAGCAATTGCACAGATTTTCTTGCTCTCCTTGAAACTTGGATTTATTTCCCACATCTGTAAGTGAATGAAGTGACCTGGTATTTTCCATATCCAACCAAACTCCTCCTCTTCATATTCCATATTCATAATTATTTTTGTTTTAAAATAGGCAGTTGCCATTCCAACTACTTTCCCTCTGTCCTTAGCATATTATTTTAGAGTGAGCAACATAATGGAATTCTGGACTCAGACAGGGACAGCTACTCCTTGTCAGTTAGTTTAGCATCTTGTCTCAAGTTGACTTTGATATTATTGTCACAGACCGTGTGACACTGAATAAATGAGCTTCTCATCACGAGGAACGGTGAGGTCCTCTAAACTGTAGTATTGATTTTCATTCTGTTCTTTATTTTCATTCTTCATCTGCTCTTGCCTGTTGCCCATCGTGACTTTAAAGCTCATCAGCATGTCTATAAAGAGGAAATAACTCAGTAAATCAGTTATGAGAATAAAGTTAGTTACCAACGTCTTTAACAGAAGGACATTGGCAACAAGCTCAAGGGCACTGAAGAAATAATAATATTGAATGTCAGTGATGTTTACAAGTGTGCTAATAAACATTTTACAGCGACAGAAATGGCAATTATTATCCATAGTGATAAAAACAACCACTGCATTGATTTTTGTTGTTGTTGTTGTTGTTATAATCATAAGTCACTGAAAAAGTATTACTGAATAACCTTAGTATGTGTTAGGGCAGCTTTTCAAACAAGATTTTACAATGTATACATTGTGAAAAAGTATCCCCTCTGGCTACTGGAACCATCTCTGTCATCCATTTGTGAAAGTTTTGGGGGAATGTCTGAATACATGGAGTTTTCAAAAACCTCGATCTGTAATTCTTTTTGTGAAACATTTGTGAGACCTTGAAAATACAAGTCTGTATAGTTTAATAGCAAAGATAAGCAAAGGCAACATAAAATAAATAGAAATTCAAACTCTGATCCCACCCTTTAGTGCATAAATATATTGGCTGACAGCTTGTCAGTGGCATTAATACACATTTTATTTTATTTTATTATTTTATTTTATTTTATTTTATTTTTCCACTGATGTTAGACAAGGCCACCCTCTGCTAAACATGTATCTGGAGCCATGGTTTCCCTTTTAAATCCCAGCTCTAGGACACTGAAGCAGGTGCATCTCTGAGTCAAGGCCAGCCTAGTTTACAGAGGGTGTTCCAGGACAGCCAGGGCTACACAGAGAAATTCTGTCTCAGAAACAAACAAACAAATAAAATAAAATAAAATAAAACCTTGTTGACTGGAATGATCCTTAAACTTCAGCTCTTCAAAATATCAAAATCATTATAAAATGTTATACTTGCTGAACACATATCCCCTGAACTAAGCAGAACATTTGAATCTCTCGAAGATCCAGACCAGGGACTTAATTATTTTAATTGTTTACAGCAAACTATTCATAGTAGTCTAAGAAGAACCCATGGGGATGATTTAATCATAATTTCTTCATGATTGCTATCATCTGTTAATATTGACACATATTACGTTCTTTATTAAGCAAGAAAAATAGCTTTAAACGGTTGCAACTGTGGACTGGCCTATCTCTCTGAAGGCAGTCTGGGTTGACCTCACTTGAGCAAAATGGGTACTTAGTGAGATTTTTCAAAGCAGAGACAAAGCACATTTCAATGATCATCAGAAAGATTTAGAAGCCTTGGCCTACCATCCAGAGATACTTACTTCTTGAGAACTTTCCTGACACTTTTTTATGCTTTATATTAAATTTATTCTCCTTCTGAAAAGATAAACTTTGCCTCTGCTTTTATTGGCAAGGTAGAGAAGACTTAAAAGGAAGCTGTTTTATTTGTTATTTGGGAAACTTTGTTGGTTTTATTTTATGGATGGGGAGGAAGAAGTTGTTTTTTATTTGTGTGTTTGGTTAAGTTCCAGCTAAGCAGATGCTTGTCTTCAGAGAAACAGTTGGAACATCAGTATGTGAAACCCCTTTTCTCTTCCCCTTTAGCCTCAGTCTTTATTCATTTTATCCAGCCAGTCACATTCTAAAATACAACTTAGTCATAGCATTAGGATTTTATTGTTCTCTTAGCATATTAGCATAGGTTTGCGGTCGGATCATTCAACTAGTCTATTTTTTTTCATGTGTCCAGAGGGTAATGGGGGGAAGTGGCCCTTCATTTGGCTAGTAGAGCAGTATGATTAATCTCTACAGCTGGCCCATCTTCTTCTCAAGGTATAAGCATTCAGTCTGCATTCCAATTCCTCTGTGCGGTGAGCAATTTGCATGCATTAAATGATCCTTGTCATTTCCTATAATTAGAGTGTAACCACGTAGTGTAGGACATGATTGAAATATCTCACACATGAGCTAATTAATGCCTTATTGTTAAGTCCCTCCCAAATAATAAGAAATGGAAGCTGAGAGAATTGGAAGCGACAGATTGCATTCTCTTCTTTTTATTCTGGATTTTAAGTCCATGCATCCATATTTCTTCAGCCTACATAACCACACTGCGTGTAAATATGAATGAGATTGGATACAACCAAATATAGCAAAAATGGAGGAATAGTAATTTTGCAGTAGTATTCAGAGAAGAAAATAGCCACCACCATTCATAATACATTATTCATAAACATAAAAATATCTTTGATCTATTAAAATTGTAGCAATTTTTAGAAAGAAAATGTGATATATTGTAAAAGAAATATTATTGCAATTAATAAAGTGCATCATCTTGAGTCATATTGTAAAAGTTGATCTCTGTTTCTCTATGCTCTCTCTATCTGCCTCTGCCTTTCTTTTTCTTGCTTTCCTCTCTCCCTCCCTCCATCTCCTACAAATCTTTTGAATAGGAATGAAACAAACAGTGGTCAATGGCTATACCATTAGTTGATGAGTGGAACCCAGTCTCTAGCTAATCATCTAAAGAACTGTAACTTTTGGTCAGTAAAAGTTCGAGGGAAACTAAATCTGACTGTGCTTTGCATGGAAGTGCTGCTATGCTTTGGTCTGGCTTATTGCTATGTATGGGCATAGCAGGATTAACCAAGGCGAAAATGTTTTCATTTTGTGTTATTTTGTACTGTGGATAAAAACGCTGTAGTTAATTTCTGTTGATAAATATTAATAAATATACATATGAGCATATGTGCTTATCTTTATATTTGTGTGTAGTGATCTCTTACTATCAGTGAAGGATTTGTTCCAAGAACCCCCTTTGATAAAAAAGTTAATGATGTTAAATTATATTTTATAAAATTGTGTGACATTTGCATATAACCTATAAAAAGCATCCTGTGTGTTTACATCCTTTCTGAATTTCTTAATTAATTGTCATAGTACATTGGTTGAGGAATGAAGACAATATAAGTAGTATCTACATGTCCATTAGTTCACTATACATTGCATTTAAAAACAAATTTTAACAATATTTGTTGCAATTCAATGGATAAGAAGGGACAATGTATTCCTTTTAAAAGAATTGTTTATAGAGCATAATGTTTAAGATATACACTATAGTAGCATGCTAGCTTTCATGAATAACAGAGAGCAAGGCTTTACAAATCATCTCCCTACTAATTTGCTAATATATTCCTTATCAACAACACCTTAGCTATAATGCAAAAGAAAAATAACTTTAGCTACAGCATTTTTAAAGGACTTAATGTCTTATTCTCCTGACTTAATGTCTTACTTACTTTCAGTTTTGTATAGAAGAACTTCAAAGGGAACTCAAGGAATGAATTTAGTCAACCATGGAACCCCAGCCTTCTGCTAAAGCTTTGAGAGTCATAGCTCAGCAGACCTCTGCTAGGACTTTCCTTTCCTCCCTCTGCCTCCCAGGCTGATGACATCACCAGCTGCTTCAGGCTCCTCCTGAAAGTACTCTTCTGTACTCTATCATTTCCCAGCAGGAATGCTACCCAAGGGAAATCAAGGTCACCAAGGATTCCAAAACGAAGCTTTCCAGTTTCCGTTGAAGAACACTTTAACTTCTCTATTGCTGATTGTTGGGGATTGGTTTGGTGCTATGATTACAAATGCTAAGGTCTGGTTGACCTCAGACAAGTGAATTCTCATGTATACTGGCCTCTTGTGTAAACCGTACTCCCCAATTCAAAGCTATTGGTTGATATAAAGCTAGAGACTGTGATTGGACAGTAGAGAGATAGACAGGACTTGAAGATTTGGTAAGGGTTCTCAGGAGAGACCATGAGGAGGAGAAGAAGATGGTAGAGGAGAAGGCTGCCATGAAGTCAGTTCGATCATGAGCACAGGGCCATGAAACATGGTCCTTGAAAACAAGCTGATAGAACAGAAACAGCCTGGGCAAGACTCATACAAGTAACAATGGAAATATAGTTGGGATATAAGTTAAAATAGCTCAGAACCTGCCCAATCTAGGCATACAGCTTGTAAATAAAATACCAGCTTTTCGTGTCTTTTATATAGACTAGATAGAATATATGATTCATTTACAGCTGACCTTTAATGGATGCATTTTACTTGGACAACTTCAATATTTCTTGACAGGTAAACTGAAGTTTATATTACTGAAGTATTAGTGTTTCAAATATATGTTCACATGGTTTGTTTAATTTAATTTCTCTACTTCTACACTTTAAGACTGTGGATGTGAATAGATTCAGATATATCTCTGGACATTGCAGACACTATGGGACATCCTACTCTATTTACCTACATCATGGAAGGTTTAGTACTTTAATTCTTGTACTTCGTACTTCTTGTGTGTTGAATATGAAATGCCCCTCACAAACACCTGGTTGAACACTTGATGTGGATCTGCCGACACTGTTTTGGAAGTCGTGGAACCTTCATGAAATATGACCTCACTGGAGGGAGCAGGCCACCAGGAGAAGGTCCTCGGTTGAGTATTTAGCAGTGGCTCCTCTCTACCACATTCCCTGATCCCTGGCATGTGTAGATATGAGCAGCCATCCCCTCTTCCTTTCATCATTTTTCTACTTTGAATTCTCTCCCTCCTTGCTCCTTCGTGGTGTGAGGCTCCATATACATTTTAGTTCACTCAGCTCTTCCAAACTCCATCAGTCATCCTTCTACTTACCTAGAACTGAATGATAGACATCCTGACTCAAAATACAAATTATTAATGTACTTGTGCATTTTAGATTCTATTGATACTTTGACTGTGAATATAATAAACATAAATGAGAGATCTTTATCTCTTTTTACCACCTAATTTTGGGATATTCCTTGGAAAGTTTTCATTTAGCAGGTACCTAATAAATACAGATCAGTTTCAGAATCCTTGGAAAATTGTACTTAAAACCTTCCCAGAAGTGCACATCATGAGCTTAGACTATTGTGTTTAAACCTCAATAGTTTATGCTTTGTTTAAACTTTAGTAGAAGCATTCTGCCCACTGTGGTTATTGTTCAGCTTGAGAGAACAGATTTTGGTAAGCAAAATGCTACAGCAGATAAGCAAATAAACCCCAAATTCTAGTGCCACCAAATAATAGATTTATTTCTTGCTCATTAAATAGCCTCACGCTCATGTTTGACAAGCCTCTTTATAGGGACTCAACAGCCTTTCATGTTATTACCTACCTTTTCCTAAGAATCCCTGGAGTCCACCTAATGCCTGCATCAGTACTAGAACAATCAAGATATCAAGGTAGAGGGATTTGTGGGGTTTTATGTACCAAAGTACTTTGCTGTGCACTAAATTGTTTGAACTATCCTTGAATGTAGACTTCTCATATGTTAGAGTTTCACAGGACACAGGTTTCATGGATAATCACTGTCACCATAGATTTCTGGAAGACCCTTCTAGCATTGTTAAGAGCCTGTGAGTCCAGGAAGGGACCAGTGAAATGACTTTTCAAACACTACAGAAAAACATTAAAATTTGAATTTTAAAACTTGAGAGCTATAAACATGAAGGTTATTGCCACGGATTCTAGGATGAACTATGTTTACTGTTATGAATGACTATTCCAGGAGTGGGAAAAGAAGAAGTACAGTGTATTTTATCACCCAGTGTGAGAAGGAGGCCAATGAATGGGCCACTGTTTCTTTCTAATCAATTTGCAATGGCTCAATAGGGAGAAATAGAGAAAATGGTTTCATAGCTCCTACCAAGTTTCCCTGAACCCCATTCCTTCTCTACAGATTTAACCACTGTTTGTCCTCATGCTGAACAGTATCTAGAACTTGTTTCCCCAACAACATTATTTTCATTTCTTGTATTAATAATTGTAAAATCTCTTGCTTCAAAGCATCAGCTTTTTATACAGGATTATAGACTACATCTTTAGCATTACACTGCTACCTAGGATGACTCTGCCTTATACTTTCTAAGTTTATGTTTACGTAACTATCCTTTAGATTCACGGTTAGAAGTAGAAAAGAAAGTTTCATAGCAGCTAATTCTTAGAATTTTGTGTGTGTGTGTATGTGTATGTGTGTGTGTGTGTGTGTGTGTGTGTGTGTGTGTGTGTGTGCATGTAGGGGATATACATAGCATCTATATATTCAGAGACTAGAGGAGTATCAAGTATCCAGCTCTGTTATTGTTCACTTTATTCCTTTGAGTACAAGTAAAGTTTATTGCTTCCAATTTTTTGAGTAACTTAGGGATTTTTCTTGCTTTCTACAAAGATGCCAGAGATTTCATCCATATGTCTATGCTAGCCAGCATAAAGACCATGGGGCCACATGTCTCTGAACTTGGGAACATCCTTAACTCATATCTACATCTCAGTAAAGATCTTCAAGATCCTTGTGAGTTGCCCGATGTAACCATTGCATTCGCCAGAAGTGAGTCACATCCATGGTCCCATGTGTTAGCCTTGGACAGATATTAAATACATCCATCCAAAGATGAGACAGACATATGCTTTTAAGTTCTGAGACCTTTCCTATCATACGTAATATACTGAGATTTTAATATGAATTTCCTCTTTCTTTCTATGCTACTGTGTTAGTCATGATTTTCTAAAGGCGTGGTCTCATAGTGAGTGTCTCATGATAGAGAGGCCAAAAAATCTGGTGACTATTCAATCCACAGGCTGGATGTCCCAGCAGTCCTACCTGGCACTGGAGGCTGTCATATTCTTAAAGAGCTGCTGATCTTCAGTCTGTCGAATCCAGAAGAACTTTGTTTTACCACTGACAAGGGAATGCCTTAGCAACAGGATGTATGAATTTGCCAATGGCAGAGGTCAAGCAGGCAAAAAGTTACCTTCTCCCATGTCCTTTATTTGAGATGTCACCAAAAACTTTGGCCCAGATTTTGGCCAGTCTTCCTACTTCCAGTTGTCTGATAAAGAAAATTCTTTACAGGAACACCCAACTGCTCAACTTTTATGTGATTCCAAATGCAATCAAGTTAACAACCAAGATGAGTCATCACAAGAACAAAGTAGAAAAGTAAAACAAGTTGAGCATTTATGAAGACTGTTTACATTAAAACGCACAGGTCATTACCTAAAGATGACTTTAGATGTGCTAAGTAGGCATGAGTGTGGAGAGAATTCAGAGATCATCACAGTGTAAGATAGAAGTTAGATAAATAGAAGAGGACATGGTGAAACGTGCTGAGCAAAATGCCTTTAGCCTTCGCCCAAATGTGTCCAGCAATGATCAATAGAACATGTCCTTAAGAATGCTGATGAACTTGTGACATACCTGTATTTATTACTATGTTTTCTCTTATTTTTAACCAGAAAAGAAAGCCACAATGTTTTATATAAATTACTTGAGTTATCAGAGATAACTCAATATTTTGAGACCATGCCTTTAGAAAATCATGACTAACACAGTAGCATAGAAAGAAAGAGGAAACTCATATTAAAATCTCAGTATATTACATATGATAGGAAAGGTCTCAGAACTTAAAAGCATATGTCTCATCTTTGGATGGATGTATTTAATATTTTGAGTAGAAAGAAATAATGAAAACACATTCTCAACAGCACTAGTAAGATTCAGGTGGAACATGACTACCTCAAGCAAAAAGGCAAGGGTCTAATGTGTAAACTCACAGGATGATGACAGGGTAGGCATAATAGGCAGGCAGCTCTAATCTGAGCGAATTAGGAGGGTAAGACATGCTTATGAATTTGATGCTGCACCTGATCAAAATGGACTAAAACAGCACTATGACACTGCATGTGTCATACACATATATGCATATATACAACTCCGTGAATAAATATATACTGTGTTGGAAAGAGAATGTCTCAGTTAGTATTTTACTGCTGTGTACAGATTCCATGACCAAGGCAACTCTTATGAGGATAGCATTTAATTAGGGCTGGCTTACCGGTTCAAAGGTTCAGTCCATTATCATCAAGGTGGAAACATGACAGCATCCAGGCAGATAAGGTACAAGAGGAGCAGAGAGTTCCACATCTTCATCTGAAGGCACACAGGAAAAAAACTGGCTTCCAGGCAGCTAGGGTGGAGGATTTTAAAGCCAAAGCTGGCAGTGGCACAGCTACTCCAACAAAGCCACACCTACTCCAACAAGACCGCACTTCCAAATAGTGCACCTCCCTGGACTAGGCGTAATCAAACTGCTACAAAGGAAACTTGGGTAGATCAGAACTGATTGCAGGAAAATATAGGCCAGTAGACCCAAGTACTCTCTTTTGAGAGAAAGCCCTAAATTCTAATCACTAAAGCTGGAGGAGCGGGGAGATGTATGTTTTGAACCTAGCAGGTTGGGGTCCCACTTACTGTGGAGGGCATCATGCCTTTTGCATGGCTGGTCAATTTCTAGAAGCAGAGAATGATAGTGGCTCCAAGCATGCTTTTCATGTGCCAAATGACCAAAGTAGAACTGACCTTCAACCCTCACTTCTACACTAGGGACCAGTTTCATTGCTAAATCACCCCAGAGCAGGATTGTAAAAATTGGAATGGCTCCCCTGCTTTGCAGTTATGAAGAACAATTAACATTTCTGCATTCTTCTAAAGGGGCCCTCCACTGCTTTTTTTCTCCTCTCCACTTGGAAACAAAGGAATTACATCACCAACTGAAGACCATTTTGAGTAATAAAATTTAACTCATGAAACCAGCCTTTTACTGCATTCTTTATCAATTGTCATTGATAAATCATATTCACCTCTTAGCATGATTCAGATTTCTGAAAATTCCAAATTCTGCCTTTATTTTTAGTTATTACTTATTTTAATTTAATTGAATTTTTAGTTATTATACAAAGAAGTGGATTTAATTGGCACGTTTTAATTCCAATGTAACAATATACTCTGTTCCACCTAGTTTCAAAGGCAACCCTTAGCATTCAGTTCCATGGTGAGGCCCTTCCCAACTTTCTGGCCTTTTATTATTTTCCTAGCACCTCCCCAACAGTCAGGTAAGGAAGCCCCTAGGAAAACCTGTTCTCACGGATCTGGATGTGTGCAGATCAGGTTCTTGTGATTCATCATCACCACCAGAACCATTACCTCTCCTCATTCCTAATCCATACCCCAATTTTGGTAATTTTAAATAAGGAGTCCTTCCCTGCTTCTGAAAAGCAGAAAGAACCTTGACTTGGTATCATATGGAATTTCAGTTTGGAAATCTTTCCTGATCAAGAACTGAAAGTCCAGCCCAGTATTAACAGTGACTTTGTGCTCCTGCAACCTGGAGTTCACTAGTGAATCAGCCTCTGGCCTCTGATTGGTCTCTTGTCCTTCAAGGCTAGACTCCAAGGTGTGGACTCAACCATCTCAGATGCCTCCGTGTTCTGCCCTTAGGCTCTTGACTGTCTTCCTTTCTCCTGTAAATAATCTCAGTCATTTCTAGTGAAGAAAGCAGGGACTGTCTCACTCTACAAACTTAATGCTGGGCCACTCAACAAGCCCAGGTCAGTGTCTGCACATCCACAGTAAAAGTTCTCTTCTGGACCAAGAAATCAAAATATTAGTGTGCTGGATAGATTTATATCATCTTGACACAGACTGAAGCCACCTGAGAAGAGGGAACCTCAATTAAGAAAATGGCTCCATAAGATCAGGTTGTAGGCAGGCCTGTAAGGAATTTTCTTAAGCATGGAGAGGAGAGGGTCCAGCCCTTTGTGGGTGGTGCCATACATAGGCTGGTAGTTCTGGGTTCTATAAGAAAGCAGGCTGAGTGAGCCAGGGTGTGTAAGCCAGTCAACAGCACCCCTCCATGTCCTCTATGACAGCTGATGTTTCCAGGTTCCTGTCCTGTTTGAGTTCCTGTCCTGACTTCCTTTTATGATGGAAAGTAGTTATGGAAGTGTAAACCAAATAAACCCATTCCTGCCCAACTTGCTTTTGCTCTTGGTATTTTGACGTTTCATCACACAATAGTAATTCCACTAAAACAGCTGCTAATTTTAGAATATTGTCTGAATGATTAAATGTGATAATTCATCAATTTAAAATATATTAATTTAATACCTCCTACTTAAATCTGCAAACTGTAGATGATACTGGATACAACCTGGCATAGCCTGGTTACATTAAAATGCATTGTATTCACAGAGGAAAATGCAGAGCAGATGGAGGGATTTCAAAAATGTTACTTCTGACTTTCATCTGCCCCTTATTTATAAATCTTGCTTATAATTCTCACATCTGTGCCAGTATGAAGCTCCAAAATGTCAATGATGTGAAAAAAGAATATAGAAGTTGTACTTAGAGACCTTCAGTGGGGGGTGGTTGTGGAGAAATCTGGAGAAAATTCGGAAGGAGGCACTGCTAGGGGAGGGGATTACTGTCGCTCAGAGATATCATTTTCTGAAGACTTCTTGAATGATCTGCATTATTAACAGGTGACTAAGAATCAATATAAGGCATCAAGGTTTGAGATCTCAGACAGATCATTATTCATATGATCAGTTCATCATGATCAGTTTCAGTCTGCCTTTTCTGGCTTAGTGTTTTTAAAGGTGAGGAACAGGGATGACTGATGTTGTAGTTCAAGTGTTCTCATGCTCCTTTCTCTGGTTTATATGTTGTGATCTTAACCATGAAAGTAACGCTGCTTGAGGAGATGGTGAGATCACTAGAGCAGATATATCATGAATGGGATTAGTATCATTACAAAACGGACGAAAGGGATCACATGTACTGTTTTCTACCACACGAGAAAATGCTAAGTAGTTAATAGACTGCAACCTAGAAGCAACAGCTCAGTAGACCTGTAATGTTAGTACTCCAGTGTTGACCTCCGTAGGTCTGAGAACTATAAAAAAATAAACAAAACATTTTATTGGTTATTTAATCACAGACTGTGCCATATTTTATTGTAATATCAGTAGACCTAGGTAAATCAAATGGAGTTTTGAAACAAATGGAATGATAAAATAGTAATTTTTTTTTACTCTAACTCAAACAAATAGGGAGACCTATTCATTTTACTGATTTCTAAAGTACCCTCTTTATTCTGAATAGGAAAGAATATTCTCATCACTGCACCTATTTATTACATTTGTTAAAAGTTGTTTATTTCCTTGCTTAGTTATCTGTTTTGACTGTGAACTTCATTTTGTTCTGTATATGACAGTGCTTTTTCTCCACTGATGAACACAAAGACAAAATCCTATGACCACAAAATTTGAAGGTACATGGCTATCCTCTCTTTGAACTCCTCAGTGAGACAAATACACATCTCTGGCTCCTCTTCTGGGTGTCTGAGTTATGTGATGTCACTTAGTAGAGACGTTGACCAACTGTTGAAATGCCTAGGATTTGTAAGAAATATGTAATTTAATTACTACCTTTGTTACAAAATTAATAATTCACTTAATGTGACTAATTCTTTTTAAAAATTCACAACAATTAAGCATTGATATTACATTTGTTATTATACTGGAATCTACTTTATGTCTTTCATATTTTGTATATTTTGGGAAAAATAATATTGACACATTTATGTACAAAGAACATCTTTTAAGCTGCTGTCTTTTTGTTTTATTTTAATATTAGACCTCAAATTTCTATAATAAATATGGCAATTAGTTATCACCTTTTGGCTACCAATGAGTGAAAAAACTGAAAACAAATCAAAAACAACAAAGCAAGTCAAGGGAAGGCAAAAGGATCTCATGTATAAACCAAACAGGAATGTGGTGAATCATGCAAGGATGACTCTAGATCATCACTGAGTGAAACAGTGAGTATGGGGTGGGATGGGGAGTATACAGGATATAGGGGTGAAGGAGTGTGTGTGCCTGTGTGTTCATCTGTGTGAGTGTGTGTTCATCTGTGTGAGTGTGTGTGTGTGTGTGTGTGTGTGTGTGTGTGTGCGCGTGAGTATACACTCAAATGCTGGCTGCAGAACATAGAAGGGGCCATAGTAACTTCTTTGTTAACACATGGTCTTTGGAACTAGCCTGAATAGGTTTTAAAATCATAATTTGATCATTTACTCATTGTATAAATTTGAGTGTAACATAGACAAAGTGATAACTTGTTCCTAAGCCTGTGATCAAAATGAAATAAAATAATATAGAGTACTTATAAGGTCTTAAAGTACTTATAAGGTCTCTTCCAGTCTGTCTGGGTTGGTGCCCTGAGCAGACATTGGGCGCAAGTTCCGCAGCCAGTCCCATAACACCCAGAGGAAGCTCCAATCCCTGGTGCTCTAACATACCCAGGATCAGACATGAGGAGGACACAACATCTGTCCCAACACCAGGAGTAACTGGGACCAGCAGGACCCAGGCACAAAGGAACTCTTCCAGCCCAGTGGCTCGGGTTCCTTCCTGTCTGTCTGGGCTGGCCGGTTCCCTGAGCAGACCTTGGGCATAAACTCTACAGTCATTCCCAAAACACCCAGAGGAAGCTCCACTCCCAGGTGCTCTAACAAGCCCAGGGTCACAGGATCCCAGAATCACAGGATCACAGAGACAGCTTGACTCTGAGGAGTTCTGATATAACCAGGATCACAGGAAGGCCAGGCTCCAGTCAGATTTAGCAAAGGCAGTTAGCACTAGAGATAACCAGATGATGCGGGGCAAGCATCAGAATATAAGCAACACAAACCAAGGTTACTTGGCATCATCAGAACCCAATACTCCCACCATCGCAAGTCCTGGTCACACCATCACAGTGGAAAAACAAGATTCAGATATAAAATCACTTTTCATGATGATGATACAGGACTTTAAGAAAGACATAAATAGCCCTCAAAGAAATATAAGAGAACACAGGTAAATAGCTAGAAGCCCTTCAAGTGGAAACACAAAAATCTCTTAAAGAACTCCAGGAGAACACAATCAAACAGGTAAAGGAAATGAGCAAAACCATCCATCATCTAAATATTGAAATAGAAACAATAAAGAAATCAGAAAGAGAGACAACCCTGGAGATAGAAAACCTAGGAAAGAAATCAGGAGTCATAGATGCAAGCATCACCAACAGAATACAAGAGATAGAAGAGAGAATCTCAGGGGCAGAAGACACCATAGAAAACATTGACACAACAGTCAAAGAAAATGCAAAAAGCCAAAAGCTCCTAACCCAAAACATCCAGGAAATCCAGGATGCAATGAGAAGACCAAATCTAAGGATAATAGGTATAGAAGAGAGTGAAGATTCTCAATGTAATGGGCCAGTAAATATCTTCAACAAAATTATAGAAGAAAATTTCCCTAACCTTAAGAAAGAGATGCTCATGAACATACAAGAAGCGTGTAACATAGACAAAGTTGAGTGTAACATAGACAAAGTGATAACAGACTAGACCAGAAAAAGAATTCCTCCGGTCACATAATAATCAAAACACCAAATGCACTAAATAAAGAAAAAATTTTAAAAGTAATAAGGGAAAAAGTTCAAGTAACATATAAAGGCAGGCCTATCAGAATTACACCAGACTTCTCACCAGAGATTGTGAAAGCTAGAAGATCCTTGGCAGATGTCATACAGAGAACACAAATGCCAGCTCAGGCTACTATACCCAGCAAAACTCTCAATTACCATAGATGGAGAAAACAAGATATTCCATGACAAAACAAAATTTGCACAATATCTTTCCACAAATCAAGCCCTACAAAGGATAATAGATGCAAAACTTCAACATAAAGAGCAAAACTACACCCTAGAAGAAGCAAGAAAGTAATCTTTCAACAAATCCATACAACAAAGACCATCTTACAACTAAGACAACAGGAAGTAACAATTACTTTTTCTTAATATCTTAATATTACAATTAATATTACCAACATATCCTAATTGATTGAAATCCAAAAACATGAGGAATTAGAAATTTATTGACTGTCATTCAATGGTCTATCTAATTTGATAATTGGAGAAATAGGTCCAATATTATACAATCCATATACACTTTGAGCTTGTTTGTTTGTCTTGCTGTGTACAACATAATGGTCTTGAGATCTTGCTTCTCCTATCTCAGCCTCTTTTTTAGTAGTATTGTTTATTTCATGTTTTTACACTATACCATGGTTTTCAGAACAGCTTACAATTTTTAAAATATCTATATACCCAAAAGAAATATAGACAATTAAATTGGGAGGTGGCTTGTAAGAGAACAACAAAGAGTGAGACTGAATGCTTTGCTTGACGTTTGTCTCTCTTGAATCAAGTTACCACAGTAAGAACCAAGATTTTAAGCTCTACTAAATACAAAACAAACAAACAAACAAAAACACTTTATATATTTATGTTCATTTAAGAGAATATTAGTATTTATGTATTATTTTGAAATATACAGTTATTATGTTTAGAATTATTTAAAATTTATATTGAGAAAAACATGTATTTTCAGTATTGCAGTAGACAAGTATCTATATAAGACTGTTAAATTCATTGTTGTTTTATATCAAACAACTTATAATACTAATTTCTATTGTTATAATATTTTATAAATTTTAAGGAATATTACAGAAAAGATATTGTATGTATTGAAGGGGGTCTCTGGGAGGAGTTGGGGTACAAAAGGAAAGCAAGAATATGATTTAATTCTCTCTACTTAAAATACGTTTTTAAATGTTAACAAATTCAGATAAATTGAAATCATGTAACTTTTCTCATTATAATGCAATAAAACTTAAAAAAAAAAGAAAGTACTTATAATACACTTGGCAAAGGATGAACACCCAGTATTACTCACTCTCACAAGTGCCCTAAAATAAGTGACACTAAACACAAATCCCATTTTTTTTTTTAAAAAAAACTAAGGAAGCCTACAGTAATGTGAACTTTCTACTGTGAAAAAGACAAGGAATTAGTGTCTTTATATTAAATGTTAAAGTTACTGAAATGAGAGTTTGACTACTGCAAAAGTCTGTCAACTTCAAGTCAACTGTTTTGATGTGTCAGACAAGTCCCTTGTTTTCTTCAACTATCTATCAGTTGTTTGAGATTGCACATCACTAGATGGCAGTGTAAAATTCCCAATGATATCTACTTAAATTAATTCTGTTCATCACTTACATACAATAATCTAGAAGAAAATTCCAAAAACTCACATGAAAAATTACCATCTAATTTTATTATTAATACTCCAAGGAGACTGAGATAGATCCACTGGGAGAGGAAGAAATATTGACTGGAATAGATTCAGAACTTTTAATTATACATGTATATGAATTCTAGGGAACCTCAATATTATGAAAAATTGCCTTAGTTTACTTTTATTATTCAGCTGTTTTCTATATTGAGAAAATAAAATCTCACTAATACTATAGATGATTCATGAGTTCAAAATCAATTTTAGTAGAATGTTCTAGAACATTATCTGAAAACTATCATGTAAAGTAAGCACCTGTGAGAATGATGACTTTCAGGTGAAAAAATAAAACATACATTCACAGTGAAAAGAACTCAAAGGAAATAGAGTATAGTATTTGGAGATTGTATACTATTAGGCCCAAAGTGGGACCCCCAAATGACTGTTTTGATAACTATGCTCTAAACAGAAGGACTCTGACCTGCTAAAGAGCATTCCTTAGGAATCTTTTAGGGTGTGTTTCTGTTTACCAGTAAAACCACTACCTCTCTTAAACTGTCCAGTGTTTAAGGACCTAGGGCTAGAGCATCTAGATCTCTGCTAACTCAGCCCATATCAACTTTCATCCTGCTGTCATGTCAAATATGTTTGCTTCCTGCCAAGTTGCTGTCATCTACTTTTGGATGTAGACTAGCAGTTTATTCCCACAATAAACTGTTCTTTCTACCTATAAAGTAGTCTAATTCACTAGTTTCACGGTATCCTTGTGTAAAAATAATATGTAATCAAGAACCTTTACCAGGCACTGAAAGAATGACTTGAGATTTCTCTGATTTTCCATATTTTAATACAGTTTCATCACTAGTATTATCTATGAACTTAAAAATTCCATGTTAAAATTTTTTATGTGTCTGGATCTCAATTACTTGCTAGATCATCACTCTCTCATTAAATCAATCTGATTGATAAACTGTTGTAGGTTATTCTCATTGTATCAGGCTCCTATATAGCAGGAGGGAGAATTGATATGATGTTTACTTAATGTACATCTCATCTAATCACTAATGTCAAGTGAAAGAAAAATGGGTCAGTTTGATCACCTAGATTTAGAGTTAGACTCTGTCCTGTATTTCTAAGTGATGCTAGGAAAAAATAAACCTAATAGCAGTTACAGTGTACATCGAAGGTCACTATAGTGAGCTTTCTCAAACAGAAAGGCACTAACACTGTCCGTTTGCCTTTTATTTTCATAGATACTGAAAAATAATCTTTTGCTGATGTCCTTCAGTTGGATGTAATATGATATTTTTCTATTAATTAGATGCACTGTTAAGTTTTGGGTTGGGTGGTATACCACAGATGCCACCTCTTTCATCACTTTCTGTCAATACACAAACTATCAACATCATTTATCATTATTGATGATAACATGATAGCTGACAGAGTTTGTCACATTTCTCAGTTGAGAAGTTAGATATTGCTATGCAGTACTGTTGAAAGAACTTAACCATGCTCAGTATCACTGATAACTAGATAACTTATCTGCATGGGATAGACATTCATCTTTATTTACTTGGTAATTCACTCAATCATATCATTGATTGACAGGTAAGGGTTTTATATATTGAGGTACAATCTATGATTACTTTCTTTTGTTATTCAAATTGCTTTAGCTTTGATTATTGGAGTTTTGTTCTTTTCATAATGTCAAAGTCTTCAAACGTAAGGAAAACCTAAAAAAGCATCACAACCAAGAAACCACTAAGCAGACATTGTTACTCCATACACTATGGTTCCTTGAGAAAATCTTGGTACAGAAGGAGGGATATGAGTTAAAAATGAATGGAAACTTTGTAAATTATGCATTCAAGTTAATACAAGGAAATCAGTGATGATGTATTAGTTCTGAGAACCATAGCTTATAATGTCTAAGAGGTTATTATAGGAAACACATGTTGTGGGATATTCAGGACTCTTACAACCTTCTTATGAGTCTGAATTTGTTCTAAAATCAAAAGCTGAAAGAAACTATAACATCTTTAGCTTCTCAAGAGTAGAATTTTAAAGTCCTTAGAGAGCTGCATGGTGGAGCACCCCTGCCTGCCACAAATGCATAAAGAACAGCATATTTCTCAACCATAGACTGAAATATTCAAGATCTCTTACTCTAAATTGAATTCCAAGCCCCGCAGAATTCTCTTATCACCAAGTCAACTCAGTAACAGAGACCTGAAACTGTTTCTTTGGTAGTCACCTGACAAAGTGAATTAGGGCTGCTGGGAGGGAATAAACTCTTAAATGTCAAAGGTCACTTGATTTGGGCAAGGTTACTACATAGCTTTCAAGTCAAAGAGTGGAGTTATCTTGCACATCTCTTAATTATCGTAGCTACGGTCTGTAGTCTATTAATGTCTATCGTAAAATTTACCTTGATAGCTACTTTGATATTTCCAGGGTGAAGCTTAGGCTGCAGTCATCTCCTGGAAATGACGACTCTGCATAGCTAGCCCCAAATTACATTGACCTCCTTGATAGCCGTGTCACATCCTACAGTGACAGTCAATTAGGTTACTCAAATCACCCTAAGCTTTTCAAGTACTAGAGATTAACAAGAACACCCCCTGCCACCTGCAGCCTCAGTAAATGTCTGTGTTTGAGATTTGTGCCTCTAAATACTGTTATGTATTCCTTGGCCCATTAATTTCTAGATTTGTAGCTTTTCCCAGTATACATTTACTTTATCTTAGATTCAATACTTAATTTGTATTAGGAAGGAATAAATAAGGAATTATTTTTAGAGATGCCGAGGAACTCAAGTTCTGTCCTTACTGTCTGGTGCATGATGGGAAATCAGTCATAATGAGGCATACGCTAAAAAGCAGTGACCTAGATTATGCATTTGGGTATTAGAAGTAGCTATGTTGGAATTATGAAAATGTTACAGCAAATGCTAGTTCTCTTAGTGTTTGGGAAGGTGACATTTTATACAAAAACTGTAGATAAATTTGGATCTAAAAAGGCCTGAGAATTCAAAAGTAGTTGCCTCAGCCCAGGCAGAGTTTGGAAAGAGAACCCCTACCAAGTGTATGGAAGTAGCAACAGAGTGTGGGCACCTACCTGATAGGGTTCTAGGGCTTGCTATTAAAGTCACCTGTGGCCTCTTTTCAGAAATCACAGTGCTCACACCTTTATTAAGAGGCATATGCAATTTGCTTCCATACATAATCTCCATTGCAAAATCTATCACTACCATGAGAAAACCTATACCACTTTAGCAGATAGGGCACTATTCTGAGCAATTTAGAGAAATAAGAGTACAGCTGAGCTGAAACAATTTCGACCAGACATAGAAGGAGACCACGGCATCCAGGAGAAGCTCCTGGATGCTAAGAATTGTCCTTCTCATCCCCTTCCTCCAAAAATACTCATAATACTGTCCTGTTTATGAGTGCTTTTAGCAGAATGTGTTGCCTTGAGTGAAATTCTAGAAGAGGCGTAAGCAGGCAAAGTGTGTATGGCATGTCAAATCCCTTAATTCCCCAAATCCGCAGGCCGCCAGCAAAAAAATATAGATCTGAACTGCCACAGATATGTTTGAACTTCTGTTTAAATTCCTCACTGAGTTAATGCTTCTAAATTTAACACTCTAGTCACATTCCTGGCAGGGAGAGGAGCACTGGGATGGAAAATTAGAGAAGTCTAGTCTCCTGCTCGTCACTCCAAAGCCATTTGGCTGCAGAAACCTGGGGCAAGTTTCATACTGCAGCTCTGCTTCATCTTCCTGACTGTAGTGGAGACCAGGGAAGAGAACGGAAGCCAACATTTACTTTCGGTTTTGTTTACAGTTCAATTACATTAAATAGAAATTGTTAGGTTTCTGGGTTAGGGGTGAGAGGACAGCTCAAGAGACAAGTACTGATCTACAATCAGGAGGGCCTGAGTTCCAATCCCTACCACCCAGGTGAAAAGCCAGGCATTGACTGGGTGTGCCTGTATCTCCCAGCATCGTGGTCACTCAAGAGCATATTTGGCCATCTAGCCTATGTGAGACCTTGAGCTTCCACTTCAGTGTCAGGTAAAAAGACCCAGTAGGATAGCTTCAATAGATGCACAAACAGGCATGTGTACCCAGACACTCACATGTATGCATCACACATATATACAGCAGACATGCAAACATGATAAAAATAATTAAATAAATAAATAAGCATAAAAACTATGCAGATCAGCACAATTAACTATTACCTAAGGAGTTTCTGTCATTAGCATTGTGTTACTAACCAAAAAACAACTTTCAAAAGACATATAGTAGTGTCTATCCCAGTGTTCCAGAAACTTATTCTTGGACAGGAGAGGCAATGTTCCCACTGCTCACATTTTTAGTAGCATGTCTTGTTTTTAAGAATCAGGAAAGAGCACATCAACTCATTTTCCAATACCAAGTAGCTAGCCCTGAAATCATACAAGTTGTATTATACAGAGTTGTGAAGTAGAAATTTCTGGTTTCTTTGGAAACTCAATTGTGCCACATGATGTTTTCCTGGAAGCTATCTTGTGAGAGAATGTTTTGCTAAAACAGATACGTGAGAGGACATTTTGCTAAAGCAGTTGCTTGAGAGAGTGTGTGATGTTTGGAAAGGGTATGAGTAGAACCCCATGACAGTGAAATCACACTTTTGCAATACCTTGCAATGCATTGCTGGTCCTTAGTGGTTTTCATTTGTTGAGACTTTGTCAGAAGAAACATGCCAAAGAACTTCTCATGGTATTTTGGTTGCCTCTTGCTGCTTCTGCTGACTCACACAAATTTATGGGGAGCCTAAAGGTTTCTGCTGTATTGAGCTGCTGCTATTGATTCATATTTGGTATTTGTTATTGGACTGGACTGTTGATACACTGACAACAAAGATTGGAATAGCCCCAAAGAAGTACTTCAAAAACAGGTCCACAACCCCCATGTCCAATTATCCATCTTTCTCCCTTACCTTTAGTCAGTGGGCTACAAGGCAGATGGAAGCATTAAAGAGACCTAATTAAAATAGGTTTTGAAAAACGTAAGCCTACAGGCCTCCATAATTCCTGCTTCACAAAAGATCTGTCAGATATTCTGTGCCAGAGGCTGAAGATAGATGCTCCAACATTATAGAGCATACTGGGGACTGTCTGAGTAGTCAGCTGTTTCTGCCATTTCTGTAAGCTTTGAAAGCTATGTTTCTCTGTTTCCTATGTACTCAGGTAATGTTACACTTTCTCAGGTCTCTGGTGGCATTGAAGACTAGATAGTCATAGTCTTTCTATAAGGGTAAATTGCTTAGGATTTAAGAAGATGTTCTTCCAGGGTCCAGCCTTGACAAAAGTCGAGGGTCATCAAGAACTAGGGATAACTGGTAGGTGAATAAGAAAAGGCACAATTGGGATACCATACTGACAGGCTGTTCTTTTCTGCCATGTGAGCTCCTGAACTCAGGAGTCAGTGTGCTCACTGAGACATGACTCAGCTCCAGTCTTTTGTTGAAATCATACAAGGAAGTTGGGTTACAAAGTTCACAGGTAAGTGTGTAGGTAGGTACGTAGGTAGGTAAATGCTTCTCTATTTTCCTGTGCCAACATTTTCTTGTGACACAGAGCAGTACAGATTTAGAAGAGAAAAACATGAGAACTATACAATCTCAAACATAAAAGTTTTATAGCAAGCACACTTTTTTATAACTCCAACCACCAATCTCCAGTGAGGTCGGAGGGCAGGAGCATTGTGGTTATACAGTCAGTGTCTTTCAGACATGTGTGAGACAGTATGGTTTCATAAAAGGGCAAACATGAGGTCATGCTGCTGACCCTGCAATCTTTACAACTTTTGGATCCCACCCCTGTCTACAAAAACACCCTCACCTAACCTGTATGGAGAATTCCTAGGGGGCTGCCACCATTGTCCCTGAACCCAAGGAACCTATTGCTGACTTTCTGGGAAATATCTGTATGCTATTCCATCCTCAGTTTTATAAAAAAAAGCCCATGGAAGGAGTTTCAGAGACAAAGAGTAGAGCAGAGACTGAAGGAAGGACAATCCAGAGACTGCCTTCTCTGGGAATCCTTCCCATATACAATCACCAAACCCAGACACTATTGTGGATGCCAGCAAGTGCTGGCAGACAGGACCCTGACATAGATGTCTCCTGAGAGGCTTTGCCAGTGTCCAACTAATACAGAAGTAGAGGCTAACAGCCTAGTTATCTAGTTTCTGATATTAAGCGGGCTCCTACTAGGTCTTGTCAGGTCATGAAATATTGGTTTGATCAAGAAAAAAAGAAAGAAAGAAAGAAAGAAAGAAAGAAAGAAAGAAAGGAAGGAAGGAAGGAAGGAAGGAAGGAAGGAAGGAAGGAAGGAAGGAAGGAAGGAAGAAGGAGAAGGAGCAATAAATAGATAAGGTGAATGATAAGTACTAAGAGTAGTTGCAGAAATGACATCATGATATGCTTGTGCCAAAGAAGCAGGCCTTGGTGCCTCTCAGTACTCATACTGGTGCCCACAAAAGGCCATAATCTCATGCTCTAAAACACAGTACCCCCAGCATGTTCTTATCATCAGGGTTCGCAGGCATCTCAAGCTTAATGTGGGGTGTCTCCAACAATGTTCTAGGTCTAAGAAGATATTAAATACAAGTTAGGATAGAAAATGAGTTAGGTGTAGGACTCTGAACTCACCATGATAGGAGAGATGATAGAGCATTTAAGTTGCCAAATATAAATGTCCTGGACATTATGAATGTATAAATGTTTTCATAATTATTATAATTCTATTAAATTTATATATGAAAGAAAAAGAACCTTTTATTGGACTAAAAATGGAAATTGTAGAGAGAATATTTTGAATGTTATATGGATGTATCACCTGTCAATTAAACCTATGGCTTACAGCTTAGGAAATAGAAGGTCAAACATCTGGGAGGAGAAAGGATTCTGGGATAGAGCCAGAAGCAAGATATTTGCAACAAAGATGTGAAGAGACAGATGTGTGGTAACTTAGTACAGTTAACCAGCCATGTGGCAGAATCAAATAAGTGTGTTATTTCATTATGATCTAGTCAGAATACAGTCTTGTTATTATGGGCATGATATTTGTAAATATATTTTGAATTGAGTCTTATGTCTGGGAGTTTGGATCTGTGAGGCAGAACAAAGCTTAATATATGCAAACTGTTGATGCCTGTGTTTGTGCTACATAGCCTGGCTTATAGAAGTCTTCATTTCCATGATAAAATCAGATGGGATATTTATTTGGGAAAAGGAAAGTCACCAAGGACCTAGTAAGTATGTGGTCCAGATATCCTACAGACTGCTGTTAGTGCTGTTCTTATATGGAAAGAATTCCTGAAAATTTTTATTTTATTTTTTCATAGATTATAATTTAATTATATAGTTGCCCTTCTCTTTTCTTATCCTAAACTCTCCAATGTATCTTTCCTTACTCTTTATTATTCAAAGCCTCCTTTTCATTAATTGTTTATATATATATGTGTGTGTGTGTGTGTGTGTGTGTGT
>JADRCC010235093.1:0-15919 GCA_019843855.1 Hylomyscus alleni
TGGGAGAGGATGGGGTGGCGGGCATGGGGAGGGGGGAGGCAACAGGGGTTTGTTCTTGTTGTTTTTGATTGTTCATTAAATATTATTTAGAAAATATAAAAAAAAAGAAAAGATATTAAAGAAGACTAAAATATATTTCCCTAGCTACAGTTGAGCACTATGCTTTGCTCCCTGGAAGTAAATGCTTAAGCCATTGATGTGTAATTAGTCAGCATCCACAATTCCTTCTGTGTATTGACTGAGCTAATACATTGCTATGCGTTGCTATATAAAACATCCTGCAAAAGCTATAACTACAGCCCACAGAAGGTGGGTTGAGAAGGACAAAGAGTTACTTGAAATAAATAGTATTTATCAAAACTTAAAAAAAAAAAAAAGAAAAGAAAATGTTTTAGGGCAGTAGTGGCACACACCTTTAATCCCAGCACTTGGGAGGCAGAGGCAGACAGATTTCTGAGTTCGAGGTCAGCCTGGTCTACAGAGTGAGTTCCAGGACAGTCAGGGCTACACAGAGAAACCCTGTCTCGAAAAAAACAAAAAACAAAAAAACAAAACAAAACAAAACAAAGATTATTAGGGCTGGAGAGATGGCTCAGTGGTTAAGAGCACTGACTGCTCTTCTGAAGGTCCTGAGTTCAAATCCCAGCAACCACATGGTGGCTCACAACCATCCATAATGAGGTCTGACGCCCTCTTCTGGTGTGTCTGAAGTGTACTTATGTATAACAATAAATAAAATCTTTAAAAAAAAAGAAGAAGAAAATGTTTTACAACCAGATGTTATGGAAGTATTTTGTAAATTGAGGTTCCCTTCTTTCAGATGACTAGTTTGTGTTAAATTGGCATAAAATATCTAGCACAGCTTTCTAGAAGGACAGGAGTGAAGTAGGGACAGATCTAAAGAAACCTGCATTGCTCGTCTCAGAAGAGAGATGAGCGCAGGTCACAACTCAAGGTTGTTCACTATAACACATCACAGCAGATGGAGCTGGTACAGCAAGCTAGAGCACTTACTCCAAGCTCAGAGCAGAGATACCTATAGCCACAAGGCTGCCTGGTCAGCCAGCACCCAAAGTGTGCCCAGTCAATAACCTAATCAGGACGGGTGAGGCTCTGGGAGTCCCCCAGATCTGGGGTGGCTAGAGGCCTGCACCCCTCCTCCCGAATGCATCATGCTCAAGATTCTTTCAAAAGACACCACAGGGACTCCATTTGTTCTTGTGGATTTACTTTGGCCTCCTATGTCCTGGGTATCCGGTACAGCTGGCCCCTGGCCCCTTCCAGTCTGGCCAGCATGTGAGACCTTGAAAATACAACCTGACTTGAACCAGGTCCAGTCCCTTGGATTCAGGGCTCAATCTAATTCACACTCTGTTTTTTTTCTCTGTTTGCAGATCGTGAAGACCAGTCCATTCTGTGCACGTAAGTGACGCTATTTTTCCTTTGTTGTCTACTGAATCCAAAGATCACCAGGATGGCATATTTGATGTGTTCACAGTTGTAATTATCTAGCCTTGTCCCTGGGACAGGGTACATGTGATGGAAACCAGCACACTTGAATACTTAAGTATGCTGGGGCTGTTCTATTTTTGATTACCTTTTAAAAAATTTATCATGTAAGTGTGTGTGATGGTTTCTATATGCTTAGCCCAGGGAGTAGCACTATTCGGAGGTGTGACCTTGTAGAGTAGGTGTGTCCCTGTGAGCGTGGGCTTTAAGACTCTCATCTTAGCTACCTGGAAGTCAGTCTTCTCTTAGAGGTCTGCAGATGAAGATGTAGACCTCTCAGCTCCTCCTGCACCATGCCTGCCTGGATGCTGCCATGCTCCCACCTTGATGATAATGGACTGACTCTCTGAACCTGTAAGCCCAGCCCCAATTAAAGTTGTCCATAAGTTGCCTTGGTCATGGTGTCTATTCACAGCAGTAAAAGACAGCATGTAAAGATACACAAGTGCCATGATGCATGTAGAGATCAGAGAACAACTTGCAGTATCATTTATCTCCAAGCACATGGATCCTGGGGATCAAAGGCCAACCATTGGGATTAGCAGCAGGGACCTTTACATGCTGAGCCAGCTCTCTGGAAACAGGAAAGATTTATTGATGTTGTGCTCATGATTCAGAGTTTGGTTCACAGCCATTCAACCCCAAGCGCTGGGACTAAAGGCGTGTGCCACCACTGCCCGACTCTTCACTTCTTTTATTTATTTTTTTACATTTATTAGTGTGTGTGTGAAGGGGGGGAGAGAGAGAAAGAAAGAGAGAAGGAGAGGGATAAAGAGGGAGAGAATGAGAGAGAGAAAGAGGGAGGGAAGGAGAAGGAGAAAAGGGACAGAGGGGGCTTGCCCACTCCACCTCTAAACAGAGGAAAGTGTGCTTGGGTTTATGGGTTAACATTAAGACCAATGATGGAGATCATAGTATTGACAGAGCACATAGGCCCGAGGGAGGGATGGCTGTGAGAGAAAAGCAGCTATGGTTGGTTGTGTGTCACCATTCTGAATGTCATGTTCTCTTGTTTAACCTTTGAAGTGGTCATATGGAATACCTGGCATATACCCATGGAAACAGGCATAGAAGGTTAAGTAATTACCAGAGCCCATGAAGGTAACTGGTTGAGCAAGTACTTGAATGCAGGCTGTCTGACCCAGGAGACCCCTGTGCCATTCGGCTAATGAGGGTTATAGGGGACGAACATCTCGAGTCACATATAATATTCAGAATGCCTAACTGGGCTTTGCAGAATGTATAGAGTTGCTATTGGACACCAATACCAAAGAACACAGCTAGTTTGCAGTAGGGGTGGGACTTAGGAGGAGCTGTGAACATGGTCAATTGGTTCCTTGTTGGGGCCAACAACAGACTGAAACTAATTACTGTGTTAAATAATTTTATTTAAATGAGGGTCTAGAGAGGTGATTCTGGGTTAAGGTCACTGGCTACTCTTCCAGAGTACCTGGGCTCAGTTCCTGGCACCCACATGGCAATTCACACCTGTCTGTAACTCCAGTTCCAGAGAATATGACACCCACACACAGACATACAGGCAGGCAAAACAGCAATGGACCTAAAATAAAATTATTCAAATCAAAATGTACAGTTTGATGATGAGAAGTCACTAAGAATTTTCAGAACTTTTTATCTAACACAGGGATCTTCTCAGAGTAGTCCCCAGAGACTGTGCAGGTCACATATGCCAAGGGAGAGAACACAGCCCAGGAGGTCCTGTTTAGCTAAGCCAGAGGCCTCCAGGAATAGGAAGCTAAGGACAAGTTGCTCAGCACTGGGCAGGGACTTGGATGGGGACAGCACCGTCACCCAGAGTTCCAGAGTCAGGAAAGCAGAGAGAGGCAGGCATGTCTTTGGAACCACACAGAGCCTGCCGACTTCAGATGCCCGGAGCCTGGTACTTGGGTGTATTTGTTGGCAAGGCTGCCTAAGACAATTTATTTTTATCAGCGAACCTTGGAAATAGTAGAGCCTAGAGACCACAGGGGAAAGAAGGGTTCCCAGAGTCTGTGGCTGCTCATGCTCCCACTGTTGTCAGGAGCAGAGACCAAAGGTCAGATAACAAAGAACGAGACAGTAGGAATTGGGTAAGATGCTGGTACGCCAAGTGCAAGGTCTGTGTTCAGAACTTAGGGTCTTCTCTTTGCCCTCACCAGGATCTTTTTCCTTCAGTTGAAAGGGAAATCTATCAACTCTTTTGACATTAGCTCAACTGAAGTAATTTATACTATAGTGTAATTACACTATGGTGTACAACCGAGTGGCCTTGTTCTTTGATCCCCACTTTCAGTTTCAGAGTCCAAAGCTGGGGTGTCCCTCTATCTTTCTCTTTCTCATCTATCAGGAGGCAGAAGCATAAGGACAAAGCGATGGGTTATCTTATTACTAAATTTCATTCCTCTTCCATTTTCTGTCCATGGCAGCACCTGGAACTGGAGCAGTTTACTTCAATGTCTCTAAGTCTCAGTTTCTCCAAGAAGGTGATGAAAAAAATCATGAAGTTCCTCATTAGGTGACTGGGAAGAGTAAAAAGCAGAGCAGGCACTTAGAAAACATAAAGACCCTGCCTGCCCTTTGGCCCTTGGGTTTGCTGTGGCTCTTAAGGTACAGCACATGGAGTGAGAGGCAGCTACTTACACTGCACCTGAGATCAGGAAGCCGAGAACTGGATGCTACTGATTGGCTCGCTTTGTCCTTTTCAAGCTGTGCAGACCCCAGCTCATGGGATAGTGCCTCCCACATTCAATGTGGGGCTTCTTCCCACCTCATTTAGCCCAATCTAGAAATTCCCTCACTGGCATGTCCAGATTTTTGTCGACTAGGTGAGTCTAAATCCTGTCAATATTCAATATTATTAGAGAACAGAGCTTGTGTGGCAGAATAGCGAGAGTGTGGGTAGCATTGGAATCAAGGACCGGATTTAATGTGCCTTTCCCTTGCTGTGTGTCCTAGAACAGGTTGCTTACACATTCTGGGCTAGACTTCTTTACCACAGTAACACAGAGCCCATGATTCCTGCCTCCAAAAGTAAGGGTGGTGCTCAGACGAGGATAAAGGAGACTGAGCATGCAAAATAGCCAGTACCCTCTCACACACACATTGTCAATTCTCTTTTCCAAACTTTAGAAAAGTCAATCATTGTGTTCTTTGGGAAAGGAGGGGGTACCAGGGACCTCACACCACTGTGACTATGTGCAGTCCATCATAGCGACTGAGGGGAGTCAGACCTTGGCAGTGGGAACCTGCACCCAGTCATTTCTCACCTGCTGCTGTGAAGTGGAGGCTTGAGCTGTAAGCTTTCGGGCTATGACTCTCAAAGGTCCACCCCAGGCACCACCAGTTAGGGACTGTGTTCAGATATAGTGCCTGTAGGGGACAGCTCTCACTCAAACTAGGACAATAGGAAGCTGTCTAGAAGCAACATCATTTCTAGACAGTGGACTCCGTGGGGCCAGGCCCAGTTCTCAGAGCAAGTGGTGGCTTTTCCTGCTCTCTCTTCTCCAGTTTGAGCAGAGTCACTAAGACACGCTTGGCAGAGAAAGTTATTTTTTTTCCTTCTATTTAGGGAGAATAGCAGAACTTTGCCCAGAGATCACGGAGCTGACCTTTGCATGGATGATATTTTTTCCAGATTTAAAACCAAAAAAAAGGTCTCTTATATTATAAAATATGAAGTAAGCGCAGAAAATGAGAACATTCAAAGAAAGAAAGGAAAAATAAACAAACAATCCTGGTGAAAGATGATGTGGAAGCAAAGTGAGCAGAGACCCATCCTTTTTTCTCAGTAGACATGGAGAACCAGAGATGGTGCTGGAGCTTGTAGGTGGAGAAGCCCCTCTGCAGTGAGCAGACAACATGCTCTAGAAAGAATCTTAGGTCAATAGCATCCCACCAGTGGAAAGCTGTCTTAGTTTGGGTTTCATTGTTCTGAAGAAACACCATGACCAAGGCAACTCTTATAAAGGACAACATTTAGTAGGGGCTGACTTATAGTTTGAGAGGTTTAGTCCCTATCGTCATGGCAGGAAGCATGGCAGCTTCCAGGCAGACTTAGTGCTGGAGTTGCCAAGAGTTCTACATCTTGATCCAAAGGCAGCTAGGAGGAGACTGGATTCCACACTGGGTGGAGCTTAAGCATAGGAGACCTCAAAGCCCGCCCCCATAGTGACATACTTCCTCCAACAAGGCCACACCTCCTAAAAGTGCTATTGCCTGTGGGCCAAGCATTCAAAATGCAGTCTATAGTAGCCAAACCTATTCAAACCTCCACAGAAGCTATCAGCTATACATACTTTAGCATAAATTACTCTAACCAAGGAAAACTTTAGCTACTCGTTTGATATTATCAGCTAGCTGCCTGATATTCAAGGAATTCTGCTGAGAATGAAAGAGCTTGCTCCAGGACTCATGGGATAAGATTCTTTTTCCTAGATTTTATGCTTTAGACTCTGCTTATTTGAAAAGTACATATTCTTTCTTGGAAGTGTCTTTCTTGTCCAGCTCTTCTGGGTCCAACTTGCTCACAATGCCTCTCAGTAGACAATGCAGAATAGACTGGAGTTTGATCCTTCACAGCAGACTCAGGTTCTTCTCTCCTCTCCTGCTGGGTTCTTTCTTGCAGATAGTTCCTTCTAGAGGAGTGCCCTGGCTTGTGGGCCTGGGCATATTGAGGTTCATTTGCAGGGGTAAGAAACTCGAGCTCAGGGCTGTCGAGAAGGCTCAGTGGGTAAAGGATTTGTTGTGAAAGCAAGAGGATTTCAGTTCAGATCCCCAGAACCCATGTTAAAAAAAAAATGGGCAGAGTAATGAGCTTGTAACTTCAGCAATGGGAGGGACACAGACAAGCAGACCTTTGGGGCTCACTGTCATGCCAGCCTAGCCTAATTGGTGAGTTCTAGCCAGAGAGAGATTTGGTTTTTGTTTGTTTATTTTTCAAAGGTACATGGTAACAGAGGTTGACCTCTGGCTTCCATATGTATGTGTACAAACTTTCGCCCAAACGTATGTGCACCTGCACATATCCAGTTAATGCCCTTCTAGGAGGAGTTTCCATTTCCTCACTTGGGGAATGGCAATGGTGACCATGAGAGTCACCACACTCATGTCTTTCAGAGGTGAGTCTGGAGCTGGAAAGACAGAGAACACAAAGAAAGTCATACAGTACTTGGCTGTGGTGGCATCCTCCCACAAGGGCAAGAAAGACAGCAGCATCACGGTAAGTGGCAAGTGCTGTCACCAAGGCCACCCAGGCTTTAGCATACTCAGAGTGAACAGAACCCCTGAATGAGAACTCATCCTGTGTTCGCTGGGTTGGTCCCCCTGGGTGGTGTTGGCTGACTCTGGAGACCCCCTCTCCCTGTCATGGATACACAGTCTGAGGAGTCTGCAGACAGCCTCCTCCACTGAGATCTGCCATGAGCACTTAGCAGTGGCTCTGTCATCACTATGACCTGATTTTCTGTTGTAGGGACTGTTCTATGAACTCCAGTGCTCCTGGTCCCATGTCTCTGTCCCTATAGTCCACAGTATACTTGGAGCCAGCAAATACGTTCCAGATACTGTCAGATGTTCCTAGGAGGTGGGACTCAGTCCCAAATTGGAATGACCCCATGTCCTACCCCCAGGAGACGAGGATGCTGAGGTCACTCAGCATGGGTCCCTGGTCCACTATTGGCTGACCTTCTTGCTGTGACTGAGACACCACAAGGAAGAGGTCCTGCAGGGACATGTGGTTTCATTGTTAGACCTGCTAGTATAAACAAAGGACAGACACAATGACAACAACAAAAATATGCCACTGGCCCAGTGGGAGTAGGGCTTACAAGAAAAAGTACAGGAAGTTTCTAGAACCTTCTCTTGCTTCCCTTCCTCTCTCTCATTTGCCTTCCTCATTAATCCCCTATGGGACCAAGGTCCTGTCAGTTCCTCTCTATGGATGCTGAGGACAGAGAGATGACGGGAAAGGTTTCTGCCACCCTGCATCTTGTTTCCTATCCTGACCCTGATGGGTAGCAGACTTGTGCAGTGGCCAATGCATCTGGAGCTCTCAGGGACCTGGAGTGGGTGCTGAATATACCCTAGGAACCTTTTCCCCTTAAACAAGCCCAAGACCACAGACCAGCCTGTCAGGGCTGGGAAGGGACCACTGGCCTAAGCTTGTTTATCAGAGAGAATTCTGCTTCTTCCTACCTAGCCTGTTCCTATATAGTGAAAACAAGACATAATAGTTACGATGAATCAGCTGGACACTCTCTCCCTGTATGTGCAGGCATATTTCTTCCCCCATCAGATCAGAGGTCAGTGTGGCAGGGCAGGAGACTGGAGGGGTTGGAAGAATGCTTGCTTAGTGGGCACAAAGCCTTGGCTCATCCCCAGCATCCCATAAACCAGATATGGTAGTGCACACCTATCATCCAAACATTTGGGAGGTAAAGACAGGAGAATTTTAACTCCATCCTCGAGAAGTCTGAGACCAGCCTGGGATACACAAGACCCTGTCAAAAGAAGAAAGGAGGGTAGAAAGGGAGGAGGGAGGCAGATAGAGAAGAGAGGGAGGAGAGGAAGGACAGGGAGGGAGGGAGGGGGAATGAGGGAGCCAGGGAGGGAAGAGGAAGGAAGGAAGGAAGGAAGGAAGGAAGGAAGGAAGGAAGGAAGGAAGGAAGGCAGGCAGGCAGACATCGAGGCTCTAGCAATTAGGGAACATGAGATATCTGGGTGTCTAAGAATGTGGTTAGTGGCCAATTGTGATGGTGTGAGCCTGTGATCCTAGCACTCAGGGGCTAAGGCAGGAGGATCATGAGTTCAAAGCTAGCCTGGCAATACAGTGTCTCAAAAAGAAGTAAGGGAGTGAGGGAGGGTGCATGGAGAGAAAAAAGAAAGGAGAATCTAGAGAAAGCAGCAGAGTATAAGAGAAGGAGCCGATCACTGTGGGCTGGGGCTGGTAGCTATGACTCCGAGGAGAAGGAGCCTAGCCCAGGGCTCCCACTATGGGGTGGGCCTTGTATATAAAGGAAGAAACACTGACCTCTGTTTCATACTGTGCTGTCCCACTGCAGCAAAGCCCATCTTTTGCCTACGTGAGTAAACAGAGTTTTCCTGGTGTGACGGGAGGCACCGAGTGGATTAAGACCTGCATGCATCTTTTCACCCACGGGCTCCTAGTAGATATGGGAACAGGGCAGACTCATGAGTTCCTGGTCCCGGACTAGGAGAGGCACAAAAGATCAAGGCGTACATGGATGGGAGGTGGGGGTGATACCAGAGTGCAGAGTGGGGCATGTTAGCTGTGTAGTGGTTTCTGCCATCCCTAGGGCTGCACTCCAGCATGGATGGATTGCCCCAGTTGAGAATAAACCCCTTCATCCCTTCCCACAGTGTGTCCACCATCAGTACCCCAATACATTGGAATGACCCATTCCATCTGTTGAGCATCTTAGGACCATCAGACTCCAGAGTGGCCCTGGCTTGATCAGTAGGAAACCCAGCCAGAGCAAAATTACCCTCCCTGGCTTCCTGCCCCAGCTCTGTCCCCTGCACCTGTGTGTCTTTGTGCATGTGTGTGTTGTGCTTGTCTCTTCTCCTGCATGCCAGTTGCCTCACCTGAGACATTTGAAACCTTCTTGGGTTTGTGATGCACTAGCTCTGGCGGCTTGGTAAGGCCCCGGCTATGCCACCCACAGCCTGCCCTGCATGGATCTCTGTGTATGTCAACTGAACTCTGATGCAGAACTGGAATATGGGTCCCAGCCTAAAAGAGAGTCTCCAGAGTGTTCCATGTCACCTAGTCTGTTGTAGGTAGATGCTGGGCCACAGTACTTTGTCTCATACGGGAAGCAGGATGTTACTGACATGGACTGTGTAGCCTTTGCCACAGTCTCACCATGCATCAGATGAGGTCTCTATGTTCAAAACTCTGCTCAGAAGACTGTTTTAATATGCCTGCTAGAAGACTCTTTCTAGAAGAGAGGGAGCTTGGGGGTAAAGGGTCGGGGGACCCCTTTGGATTCCAAGTCTGCACGGGTAGATGTCATTACTCTAAGTTTTTCCTAAGATGCCTCTTCGTGTCAGTTTCTCCAGTGGGCCAGGGCTGGAGTTTCCATGAAGACAAGGCCTTCTGCATCTTAATTTGCAGGCTGCATTGCAGGGGATGCCCAGGCCAGCAGTAGTTGCTGCCTTCTGTGGCTTGGCATCTCTTTGCTTTCCTGGCATGGCTTACTTTGTTGGCCCTTTGTATGTCACTATTAATCATGTGATTGCATTTGCACAAAAAGGCCCTGCAGAGGGGTCTGACGGGCAGCTCAGTCTCAGCTGCATTTAATCTGCTAGACAGAGCTGATGAAGCTTCAAGGCTTCATTCTGCAGCTGCTTAAAAAAATTTCTGATGGGTTTGGAACCTCTAAATTATCTTACATAGGAAGTATCAGAAGTCCAGACTGGCCAATGAAATGCTGCAAGTTTCATAAAAATTACGCTTAAGCAATTGGGAGAGTTGTAATGGCTTAGCTTGAGGAAAGAAACACATCAAACCTGAACTGCGGTATGATCATGGACAGCAGGAAGACTGTACACTGCATACTCCCAGGGGCATCCCAGCATTGTACTATGCAATGACTTTTGTCTCTGGAAAGCAGTCTTTCTAAGGAGCAGATGTCTTCTCTGTCAGAAAGCTCTTCTGAAGAGATCTTGTAAATCTGGATGTGACTGTTGGGGTCTTGGAGGGGCTGAAGAGAGGAGAGAGTCTGGCTGAAGGGCAGAATTTTGTACTGTGCTCCCCCATAACTAGCTATGGATGAATTTTAGGGGGAGTTGGAAAAGCAGCTTCTACAGGCGAACCCAATCTTGGAGGCTTTCGGCAATGCAAAAACTGTCAAGAATGACAACTCCTCTCGCTTTGTAAGTAGCAGAGCCACACGGACTTTTCTGGGACTGATGTCACATATCCCCCAAGAACACAGTTCTGGGACTGAGTGGACACCCCAGTGTCATATATACCCCCCGAATACTGGAGTTCTGACTAAAGGACCAGAGACCACAGAGGATAGCCACATTTGCTCCCTGCCTTCCAGCCCTCACCCATTCACTCAACAATTACTGATCATCCATTCTCAGCCAGTCATTTAACATTTGTGATGTATCTAACATTTACTGAGCACCTAGACACACGCAATGCTCATCTATCCACTCATCCATTCAACAAAGCATGAATTAAGTACCTACTCTACAGACATACATCTGTCCTCTATCAAATACCGACTAAACGCCTACTACCCAGACTCACTCTGGTGAACACCTTTCTATAGAGCATTCCCTCCCCTTTTCATTTTTGAGTTGATTTTTATTATCACACAGTATACACCTAGTACCAAGGTACCAAGAATCACAGAGAATAATCCTGATGTGGCTCCAGACACAGAAAGAAGACCTGGTTTGGGGAGCAGTAGTCAGTGAGGACTGCTGCAAACACAAGGTTCTGAACCTGTAAGAGAAAGCAATACATGATGACACTGGGGAAGCAGAGACAGGAGGATCCCGGGAGCTTCCTGATCAGCCAGCCTCGCCTGCCTGGAGAGTTCCAGGCTAGTAAGAGACTCCTACTGTGTACATCAAATCCCCACCCACTCACCCCCAGCTCTGCCACTGCCATACACACATATGCACAAACAACAGTTCAGCCTCCCAATGCTCAGGCCAGTGTAGCTTAGACCTCACTGTAGAAAAGCCTGTGACAGACTGAAGAGCAGTATCCTGTCAGGCCACTTAACCTATGTCAGCCTCAGTTCCCTACCGCTTAGAGACCGCCATGAAGGACTTAGTTGTTTCTTGAGATGAATGATGTTTCCTACATGGGTTTGGGAGGCCCAGGGAGGGGGGTTGTCCCAGCTCAGAGGCTGGTTGTTGTGGGCCAGCAGGACTGTGAAGTTCTGAGTCTTTTCAGAGTCTCTCCTGCCCCCACCGGGCCCCTGACATTTCTCTACTAGCCTGTGGTGTGGGGTCTGTGCTGAGCCTAGCCCACATCAACTTGTTCTTCTATTGGCAGGGCAAGTTCATTCGCATCAACTTTGATGTCACTGGTTACATTGTGGGTGCCAACATCGAAACATGTATCCTTTGCTGAGCTGGGGCCTCATGAGGGTGAGGGGGCTCAGGAGAAGCACAGAACTCCCTCCCTTTCTGCAGACTCTTGAGTTCCTTCTGGAACAATCCTTGTGCTTAACAGGAGGTACTGTGTGGTAGGGGTACATGTAAATCCTCAACATCTGCCAAACCCTTTGTCCTTTAAGAGTTCGTCTGAGATCAACTGCCCTACACAGACCTATGAATCAGAAATAGTAGCCAACTCTGTCAGCTCTTGGATCCCTTGCAACTTTACAGGGAGCCTCCCACTTTCTGGAACACCTGTAACAGCTGGCTTGGGAGGGTGGATCCGTGGTTAGGTTTTGGGAACTGACTTTCTGAGCTGTGAGCTGGGTCCCTAAGCTGGTCCCAGACCCCTTAACTTCTCGCCAACCAGATCTTCTGGAAAAGTCTCGAGCTATTCGACAGGCTAGGGATGAGAGAACATTCCACATCTTCTACTATCTGATTGCTGGAGCCAAGGAAAAGATGAAAAGTGAGTGTGTCCTGTAACGGGTCAGGGACCGGGAAAGATCTGATGTTGGGGGAGGCAGGCATACAGTTCCTTACCTCCTGCAGTGAGCGAGTGTGGCCTTTATTAAACTATTCTCACCAACTATGTGTTTGATGTGGTAGATGGCTGTTAGTCACACATTAGAGTGTTAACTGTTTAGGTCCAATTACAATCTGTGTCTTTAAAGGAAGCAGGAAATAGATGACAATGACCTAGATGCCATTTAGAAAACTTGCCAGGTGCCAGGTAGAGTGGTATATTCCTTTAATCCCAACACTCAAGAAGCAGAGACCAGGAGGTCTTTATGGGTTTGAAGCCAGCCTGGCCTACATAGTGAGTTCCAGGCCAGCTATGGCAATATAGTGAGATCCTGCCTTGAAAAATACCTTCAGGTATACTTAGTTGTTGGCTTTGAGATCAGCTCTTACTTTGTGTCTGGATGGCCTAGAAATTGCTGTGTATCCCAGTTTAGTCTTGAATTTGTAATTCTTCTGCCTCAATCTCTCAAGTACTTAACTTATTAGGCATAAAACCCAAAACTCAGCCTTGTATTTTGAATTTGGAAGCAATTTGGAGGGGCAGTTAATTCAAGATTTTCCATTATACAAGTCTACTTGTTGTTTTGTTTTGAGACAGGGTCTCATGTGATCCAGGCTAGCCTCAAATTCACTACATAGCCAAAGCTGACCTTGAACTCCTGATCTTCCTGCTTTACCTCCTAAGTGTTATAATTACAGGCATGTGCAATCTCTCTCCCTCTCTCCTTCCCTGAATTCTTATTTTTGACTCTGGGGATGGAGCCCTGGCCTTTGCGTACATCAGGCATATCCTGTCCTGTAAATTAGACTTTTTTTTTTAAAGAACAAATTGTTACTGTCTACTGCTCTGCAGGACACATAGATTCTGGTCAGCTCTGCCATTGTACAAAAACAGCTACAGCAGTGCATAAACCAACAGAAAAGATATGTTTTAATTAAGCTTTATATTTGCAAGAACATTAAGCACGCTGAAATTTGCCATCTTCTATTGTAATTTTTTTCATGTGTTCCTTATATTTCAGGTAAGAAATAAGCTGCTCTGGCCAAACAGGAATCACATTATTTTTTCAACTTAAAATTTTTATTGGTTATTTGAGAATTTCAACAATGCACCCCTCACACTCGATTTCCAATCCTCCCAGGCCTACCTCCCTATCCTTGTGCCCTTCCCCCAAGAAAGAGACAGAAATAAAGAAAAAAATACACCAAGTCCAGTTTGTGCTGCCCATATACTCTCTGGAGTGTGGTCAAGCTCACAGTGGCCATCCCCTTAAAGATAACTGCGTCCTCTCCACCATCCCTACCACCAGAAGCCATCGACTGGGTCTTAGTTTACTCTCTATTGCTTTAGATAGTAATTTATTTTTAAAATAAATTTTTAAAATGTGTGTGCATGTGTGATTTTGGGTTTAAACATAACACACAGGTCCAATGGGCATGGCGGTGCATGTCTATGACTCCAGCACCAAGAAGGTAATCAGTACCAGCATGGGTTACATAGTAAGAACCTGTGTGTGTGTGAGTGTGTGCATGTTCATGTGTGTATGTGTGTATGTGTGTGTGCATGTGTGTGTGCATGTGTGTATGTGTGTGTGCCTGTGTACATGTGTGTGTATATGTGCATGTGTGCGTGTGTGCATGTGTGTGTATGTGTGTGCGCATGTGTTGTACATGTGTGTGTATGTATACTGTGTATGTATATGTGTGTGCGTGTGTGCATGTGTGTGTGTGTGTATGTGTGTGAATGTACACATAAACAAAAAGAGATGATCTAACTCTTTAACTTTGTTTTTGGAGTCAAAGGCTTTGGAAAATTCAGACCAGACATATTCCTCACTGAACTGAAGTGACCCATGTTAAGGGCTATGGTTTAACAGTACAAACAAGGCTGTATTTTAGCTGCCTGGTACCCCGGTACAGTACACAAGAAACACCACAGTATGAGATGAGATCAGCATTGGCTGGTGAGGACTGTACATGATGACATATGGGAAGACCTTGAGAAAGGGAGAGAGATGACGATGGCCCAGATGTTGCTAGGACCTGTGTCATACTGAAGGTGGAAGCGTGTCTCCATGTTCAGCTCGCTCGCCTCCTTTCTTGTAGGTGACCTGCTTTTGGAGAGCTTCAACAGCTACACATTTTTATCCAATGGCTTTGTGCCCATCCCAGCTGCACAAGATGATGAGATGTTCCAGGAGACCCTGGAAGCCATGTCCATCATGGGCTTCAATGAAGAGGAGCAGCTAGGTGAGCGTCTTACCTTGTGTCTAGTAAACTGGATTTGTGATGCTGGGGGATTCCTTACTGGCCCTCACCTCGTCAGGATGCATGGCTACTCTCTGGGTTCCCTGCCTCCTGAAAAGAGGCAGAGAGGGAGAGAAGAAAAACTAAGAGAAAGAAAAGTGAATCTGTCCGAATGTGACTTATTAGGCAGGTGGCTGAAATAAAGCTCTTTCGGTTGCAATTGAACCAAATTGGCTTAAAAAAATGATTCAGTCTGTGTTAGTTACTTCTGTTACCCTGATGACACACTTGACAGGAACAACTTAAGAAAGGGAGGATTTATCTTGGCTCATGGTCTCTATAGGGTCTCATTCCATCATGGAGGGAAGACACAGTGGACCTGTTCAGACCATGGCAGCAGTAATATATAGCAGAGCTCCTTAAATCAGCAGGCAGGAAAGAATGGGAAGGAAATGCCCCTACTTCCACAGGCCAGGCCCTACCTAGAGGCTTTCAAAATAGCATCATTAGCTGGGGACCAAGATCTGGGAAGATAAGCCTATGAGAAGATGGCCCAAAAATCAAACCAATCAAACCAGCATTGGAAGACTCAGACATGTTGGTTGCAGGTTCTAGGTTCTAGGGGCTCAGAATTTCTCTTAAAAGCTGGCTTCTGGTCCTCCATTGTTCAACACCACAGTCCTTATTAGGCTGTAGATTTCTTGATAACAATGCAGTTGTATCCCAGCCTCTGAGTTTGTGGCCACAGTGTAGAGGGGCTATCTATTATAGCCCTAAATAGTGGCAGCTCCCTAGCTTGGGTTGGTGGGCCTTGGTGAATGTGAGCATTCCATGGTTACCTATGATGTTAGGACCACAGGACGGAGAGGTATAGGTGCTAAATGCAGGCTCTTAGGACTGCACATAGACACATCAGAGCTGAATGAGGTGACATAGGGTCTGCGAGGTTCTTCCTGGGAACTCAGCTGTGTTGATAAACTGATATTGATGAGCATTATTCCACAATTGGCTCTGAAGCCCACTAATCCCCTGCTGGCTTCAGGGCTGTGGCTCCAGAAACACTTCCTTCTGGCTCAGACCAGCTCCAGCATTCAGAATTAACTAGGGCAAGACTTTGGTAAACTGGCCTCCCTTCCCATACCTTCTGAGGTCCCAGAAATTTCCAGTTGCTACAGTGAGTACCATAAGATAGGCTGGTCCCTATAGGATAGCCTACAGTCCAGAAAAAGAATGTTCTAGGATAGCATAGACAGAAGGGTAGCGTCTGTGTCTCTTGGCCAAGGACCCCTATCAGCAGCCAGAGCCATGGACTCCTGTCTAATGCATCTTCTTGGAGACAAGGGTCAGTTTGACTCCTAATCCAGTTTTAAGAAAACACAAAGCAATATTAAATACTGGAGTGGGTTCCAGCTGTGTACTTCTTATTTTCCCCTCAAGGCACAAAGATGCTCAATGTATTTTATTCAAATAGTAAAAAAGAAAAAAGAAAAAAAAA
>JADRCC010235126.1:0-12815 GCA_019843855.1 Hylomyscus alleni
GGGTGGGGTGCCACCGCCATTTTGGCCACGTGAAAATTAAAACAAAGAGACAGGACGAAAAAACACAAGACAACCACACTCATTCAGACAAGACCACACATAAATACATGAAACAATATCACATAGATAAATAACTAGGAATATTCCTGATAAGCCACAGGAGAGTTGCCTATGCCCGGCTGAATCCAATCCTGTGTGTAATACCTCCAAATGCTGGCAGGTATTCCAGGCTGATTCCAAGTTCCTGGAGGCTCAGCCTACCCCAGCCGCCTGTATTCAGTCCCTGGCTGGAAAATGGTAAAACCACCATAGCTCTGCAGGAATCTCACTTTCTGGAGAGAAGTGGGTCAAATCTACCCCACCCAGTGCCCGTCCAGCTTCTAGCTGGAAAATCCCAGCAACCATGCCATAAATAAATAAATAATTTAAGTCCCCAAAAGCTCCAACCCAGACCCACGTTGGAGACGCCACTATGTAGCCGCCCATGGCTCCATAAAAGCAACATAAAGAGGTGGGTCCTCTGAGATAGGAGCCAGGAACCCGATAATCCATTATAATTTCTATATATCTAATAAATATTACCTTATTAATACCTATTCCCAATACCTCATATCAATACCTTATCCCAAGGACAAGTCAAAACATTGGCCAGGAGAAATCCATCTATACAGCCACACACATCCTTTAATGAATGATCTCTTCACAAAGAGCCAAGCAGATAAGGCAAAATCCCTCCCATGAGTCCGTAAGTAACCAGGTCCAATAAGCAAGTCCTCTAGAGTTTGTGGAGGCGGGACTTCCAGCAGAAGATGCGTCTCATGCTTTCTGTTTTGAGTTTAGTCTGCCAGCTAGTATTTAGGCAGCGAGGAGAGGAAGCCACAATTAATAAAGGACAGACTGTCAAAGCAGAGCTCTGCTTAAAGAATTCAGAAGAAGCTGGGCAGTGGTGGTGCATGCCTTTAATCCCAGCACTTGGGAGCCAGAGGCAGAGGCAGAGGCAGGTGGATTTCTGAGTTCGAGGCCAGCCTGGTCTACAGAGTGAGTTCCAGGACAGCCAGGACTACAGAGAGAGACACCCTGTCTTGAAAAAAAACCAAACAAAAAACAAACAAACAAAAAAAAAGAATTCAGAAGAAAAGGATAAAGGTCATACACCATTCTACTAGGTAGGTATTTTGATGCTAGCGCTGGTCTTATTTTTATATTGTAGAAGTATTTCCATGTAAGAAGAGTACGGAGCTAGCATGAGTTGGCACTGACCTGGCTTTTAATTTACCTAGGAGGTGTGACAATGAGGATGGGTTGGAACAAATCAAAGGCAGCGATAAAGAATGCAGATAAGTTGCTCCAGGCAAGGGGAATCAGGGTAGATAACCATGCATTAAAAGAACTCTCAGATGAGATAGAATCTTGTTGCTCATGGCTGCAAGAAGTAAGAGTGTTTAATAAAAAAATCATGGGAGAAAATTGGAAGAGCTCTGAGACATAGTCATGCAGACAGATTCACTCTCCACCTTTGGGCACTTGTACAGGAGATCATAGAGGAGAGAGATAAAGGATCAGAAAGTGAATCGAGCTCTCAGGACTCAGAAAGCACAGATATGGAAAGTGAAGAGAGTCAAAATTCTTCCTCTAGAAGAGGAAGACCTAGATCTACTAGGTCTCATGGAGAGGGGTGTCATTCATATGCATCATCTGCTCCTTCTAGGCCCACTGTGATAGGAGAGAAGGCTCAGAGAGATTTACAATTAAGTAAATTGGAGTTTGAAATCAAGTTACAGAAATTGAATAATGAGTTGAATGAGCTAAAGGCAGTATCAGGCAAAAGATAGGACATCTATCTAGAGACAGGCTATTCACCTTTAGCAATTAATCAGGCTCACTAAAATGGGCAAGACACTTCAGGAGTATTAGTGTTTCCTGTAGTGGAATGGCTTAATCAGCAAAACAAGAGATATCGACAATATCAGACCTTAAAATTCAAGGTGATAAAAGATCTAAAAGAAGCAGTAGCTCAATATGATCCAAAAGCCCCATTTATGCAGGCACTTTTGGACAATGTAATAGAGTCAAATTTAACACCTCAAGATTAGAGAACTTTATGTAAGGCTACATTGCTAGGAGGTGATTTTTTACTTTGGAGTTCAGAATAGCAGGAAATTAGCAAAAGGACGGCTGCATGAAATGCTGAGTCAGGTAATCCAGAATGGAATATAGACATGCTCCTGGGAGAAGGACAGTATGAAGGAAATGCTAGACAGTTTGAGTATCCTGCTGGGATATATGCACAAATTGTGATGGCAATGAGAAAGGCTTGGATTCAATTGCCTACAAAAGGTGAGGTTCTTGGAAGTCTAGGTGGCATCCGACAAGGTCCAGAGGAGCTTTTTCAAAATTTCATAGCCAGGTTACAGCAAGCTACAAGCAAAATCCTTGGAGATTCTCATATGGACGGTCTGCTTATTACACAGTTGGCTTATGAAAATGCTAATGCAGTGTGCAGGGCAGCTATTCAGCCACACAAGGGTTGGATGGATTTATCTGGATATATTTGCCTTTGTGCAGATATTGGATCTTCCTATAATCAAGGTTTAGCAATGGCAGCTGCATTGCAGGGAACTACAGTTCAAGAGATCCTGGTGCAAAGGCAGGAGAATAAAGGATGTTGTATATGTGGAAGTCTGAATCATTTTTAAAGTGATTGCCCTAGGATATCAGGGGCCACAAATAGGAAGCAGTCAGGCTCTGCACTGAGAATCTGTCCTCGTTGCAGGAGAGGGAAGCATTGGACCAGAGATTGTAGATTTTAAAAAGGCTTTCAAGACAATATCTGGTCAGGAAACGAGTGGAGGGGCCAGCCTTGGGACCCCTTTTTAAAACAACAGGCAGCGTATGGGGCCATGAGGCTGCCACCCAGCCAAGAAAATCCGTCCTTGAACTTTTTAGGGCAACCCCAGGAAGTGCAGGATTGGTCCTATATTCCATCTGCCACATAGTATTAATGCTAGAAATGGGAGTTCAAATTCTGCCCACTGGAGTTTTTGGGCCTTTGCCCACAGAGACTTGGGGATTTATTATTGGGAGAAGTAGCACTATTATGAATGGATTGCAAATTTATCCAGGTGTTATTGACTGCTATTATCAGGAAGATTATGGCTTCTTCACCTCATGGTATTATTACAGTTCCTGCTAATCAGAGAATTGCTCAGCTTATTTTAATCCCTCTGTATCCAATGCCTTCTAATTTTGTTAAAAATGAGAGAGGACAGAATTGTTTTAGTTCTTCTGATGTATACTGGGTACAATCTATCACTAGTAAAAGACCTAATCTTAAATTAATTATTGAAGAAAAAAGTTTTGAAGGTCTACTAGATACTGGAGCTGATGTGACTATCATTAGAGCCCAAGACTGGCCCTCAACTGGGGCTTTGTATCAGACAATTACTCATCTCCAAGGAATTGGTTATGCCAATAACCCAAAATGAAGGTCTAAGCTTCTCCCCTGGAGAGATGAGGAAGGTAATTCAGGACAAATTCAGCATTATGTTATGACAAATCTGCCTGTTACTCTGTGGGGGAGAGATCTGTTGTCACAAATGGGTCTTGTCTTGTGTAGCCCTAATGAAATAGTTAATAAGCAGAGGCCAAAAGAGGACATTAAAACATCTGGAGGCCCTAAGCCTCATTCTAATAGGAAAGGTTTGAAACATTTTCCATGGTGGCCACTATCTCTCCTGTGCCTATGCAGATAAAATTCAGTGGATTAATAATATTCCAGTGTGGGTTGATCAGTGATCTTTATCTTAAGAAAAGCTACTTCTTTGCTAGTGCAGGAGCAATTGGAAGCAGGACGTCTGAGGGAATCCATTTCCCTGTGGAATATGCCTATATTTGTCATCAAGAAAAAATCAGGTAAATGGAGACTGTTACAAGATCTAAAAGGTAAATGAAACAATGGTAGTTATGGAAACATTGTAGACTGGACATCCATCTCCAGTGGCAATTCCTAAAGGATTTTTTAAGATAGTTATGGATTTAAAAGACTGGTTCTTTAAAATTCCTTTGCACCCCAAGGATTGTGAAAGATTTGCTTTTAGTGTTCCATCTGTTAATATTAAGAAAACTATGAGAATATATCAATAGACCTTTCTTCCTCAGGGCATGGCTAATAGTCTTATGTTATGTCAAAAAATTGTGGCCGGGCAGTGGTGGCGCACGCCTTTAATCCCAGCACTTGGAAGGCAGAGGCAGGTGGATTTCTGAGTTCAAGGCCAGCCTGGTCTACAGAGTGAGTTCCAGGACAGCCAGGGCTACACAGAGAAACCCTGTCTCGAAAAACCAAAAAAAAAAAAAAATTTGTGGCACAAGTCATTGATCCTATAAGGAAAAAATGGCCAATGATATATATTGCCCATTACACAGATGATGTCCTATTAGCGGGAAAAAATCCTCAGGATGTACTTTTATGTTATAGATACTTACAAGTTACCTTAGCTGAAAAGGGACTACAGATAGCTCCAGAAAAGGTGCAAACTCAGGATCTGTACAATTATTTAGGCTTTACACTCATGGATCAATCTGTTATTCCACAAAAGATAGTTATTCATAGAGACAGATTAAAAACCTTAAATGATTTTCAAAAATTATTAGGTGATATCAATTGGTTTCATCCCTATCTAAAGCTTACTATGGGAGAATTGAAATTCTGATTCTCAGAATTTCAGAGATAATTCTGATCCAAATTCTCCTACATTTTTAACTAGAGAAGGAATGTCAGTGTTAAAACAGGTAGAAAGAGCTATTGAAGATCAATTTGTTACTTACATAGATTATTCTTTACCTTTACATTTGTTAATTTTGAACACAACTCACACTCCTACAGCGTTGTTATGGCAAAAAGTACCTCTCATGTGGATACATTCAAGGGTATCTCCTAAACATAATATTTTGCCACATATGAGGCTGTAGCCCACATGATCGTGGTTGGTAGAAAGCAAGCACTGATTTATTTTGGCAAAGAACCAGATGTTATCATTCAACCTTTTACTTTGGAGCAAGATTCCTGGTTAAAACAGAATAGCACAGACTGGTTGCTTGCTCAGATAGGATTTCAATGAAATATAGATAATCATTATCCTCAGGATAAACTGATAAAATTCTTAAATGTGCATGAAATGATATTTCCTAAGATGGCTTCCTTACAGCCTTTGAGTAATGTCCTTGTGATATTTACTTATGGTTCCACTAGAGGAAGAGCGGGATATCTTATGAATAATCATCAGGTAGTCATAGAAACTCCTGGTCTCTCAGCTCAGTTACCTGAATTAACAGTAGTATTAAATGTGTTTCAGGCTGTGACTGATGCTTTCAATCTTTTCACTGATAGCCTATATGTGGCACAGTCAGTTCCTTTATTAGAAACCTGTGGTATGTTTAATTTTAATACCACAGCAGGATCCTTATGTTCACAATTACAAAATGTCATTCTTGCACGAAAAAATCAATTTTATATTGGTCGTATACAAGCCCATTCTGGCCTTCCTGGACCATTGGCTGCAGTTAATAATCATATTGACAGAGTTCTTGTAGGAGAAGTTTTAGTTTCAGATCCTGTAGAACTGACTAAATGGGATCACAATAAATTCCATCTGTCTAGACAGAATCTAAGACTTAAACATAGAATTTCCAAAGAGCAAGCAAGAATGATTGTAAAACAATGCCTTAATTGAGTTATTTTATCTCCAGTTCTGTGTTTAGGGGTAAATCGAAGAGGTCTTATGCCTAATCATATTTGGCAGATGGATATAACTCATTATGCAGAATTTGGAAAGCTTAAATATATACATGTCTGTACTGACACTTATTCAGGATTTATATTTGCTTCCCTGCATACAGGAGAAGCCTCTAGAAATGTAATTGATCATTGTTTAAAAGCCTTTAATGTTATGGGTTTACCTAAAGTCATTAAGATGGACAATGGGCCAGCTTACTCTGGCAAAAATTTTATGTCATTTTGTAAAGATTTTGGCATCAAACATAAAACTGGAATTCCCTATAACTCTATGGGACAAGGGATCATTGAACGTGCACACTGCACTCTTGAAAACTAAAGGAGGGAATTTGTATCCCCCTAGATCTCTGAATGCGCATCTTGTCTTTGTGTTATTTATTTTAAACTTCTTGCAGACTGACATTAAAAGTCAGTCAGCTGTGGACTGACATTGGCATCCTAACACTTCAAGTTCATATGGAATGGTAATGTGGAGTGATCTACTCACCAATACCTGGCATGGCCCAGATTCTGTTTTGGTTTGGGGCAGAGGGTATGTGTGTATTTTTTTCTCAGAAAGAGGATGGAGCGCATTGGCTTCCTGAAAAATTAATACAACAGGTGGACTCAAATCCAAAACCTTCTTAGTAAATGTGCTTAAACACATTGCTGAAACATAAAGCCTTTTTTCTTTTTTTTTTCTTTTGTTTTTGAGCTGTCAGTCTTTTCTGTCAGTCTGGAACTGCTTTTGCTCACTTAATCCAAAAAATTGCTTTCTCCCAAAACTAAATGAACGATTCAAATTCACCTGTTCACACCCAGAACTAAAGCTTGCTTACCTCTGCAGTTTTTAGCATTCTAAAAGGCTAGTGCAATCCCTGAACTTACTAATTTGCATTTGAATTGAAGCCTGTTCTCAGGTAAAAGTTTCCAAAGTTGGAGCTGGTACTTAACAACTCAGTCAGGTGGTCTCCAACACAATGGCATGCATCTTTACCAGAACATCAGAGAAGGCAGGTTTCAAAGAGACTGTGGCTGCTTATGGACTTTGCAGGCGATAAAGGCATGTCTAGGCATTGGGTATACGGGAGGGGGTGGGGAAGGTGCATTTTTGAAAATCCTGAGTTCTACAAACGAGGTCTCTGGTGGGTAATTAACCTAAGACAGAGGTACCTGCCAAGTGGCTGTGTTTTTGAAAAAACACAAAATGAGTCCGATTTGTAGAATTCAACCTAGATGTATGTGACCTCAAAGACGGGTATGATATCTGCCAGTAGATATTATACTAATAGTCTCTGCTTCGAGGCTACCACCTGGGGAGCAAAGACAAAGCCCTCTGCAGAATGTCAGTTCTTCCTAGAAGCAGCTGCCTGGAAATTCACACTTAGATACACACACACCTACCACCTGGAGACCTTCAAGTTGCTGGGACCTTGGTGCCTGATTTCTTCTGCAGTGTTTATGTCATGCAAATATTATGTAACCTAGAGATTCAGTTTCGGTTTCTCATGTACTTGTATATATTTTCTGAATGTCTGAAGTAAAGTATGAAGCCTTGATTGGGATGCAACTTGGCTTTGTGTTTTCTCTTGTTCTTGAACCCTATATTTCATGTCCTTTGGTTCTTCGCCTGAGAGAACCCAAATTCATGAAACTGCGGGACAATTTCATATAAGATGGCCATTTTTTTCAATATTAATCCTGTCAATCCATGAGCATGAGAGATTTTTCCATCTTCTGAGGTCTTATTCAATTTCTTTCTTCGAGGATTTGAAGTTCTTGTCATAAGATATTTCACTTGCTTGGTTAGAGGCACACCAAGATATTTTATATAATTTGTGACTATTGTCAAGGATGTTGTTTCCCTAATTTCTTTCTCAGCCCTTTTTTCGTTTGAGAAGAAGAAAGCTACTGATTTGTTAGAGTTAATATTATATCAAGCTACATTACTGAAAATGGTTTATCAGCTGTAGGAGCTATCTGGTATAAGTTTTAGGGTCTCTTATGTACACTAATTTATTATCAGCAAATAGTGATATCTTGAATTCTTCTCTCCTAATTTGTATCAATTTGATCTCTTTTTGTTATCTAATTGCTCTAGCTAGATCTTTGAGTACTATATTGAATAGGTAGGGAGAGAGTGGGCAGCCTTGTCTTGTCCCTGATTTTAATAGGATTGCTTTGAGTTTCTCTGCATTTACTTTGATATTGGCTGTTGGCGTTCTTTATACTGATTTATTATATTTAGGTATGCATCAAAAATTCTTGATCTAATACTTTTAACATGAATGGGTGTTGTGTTTTTCAAAGACTTTTTCAGAATCTAATGAGATGATCATATGGTTTTATTCTTTGAGTTTATTTATATAGTGGATTACATTGATGGATTTTCATACATTGAACCATCCCTGCATACCTGGGCTGAAGCCCACTTGATCATGGTAGATAATGGTTTTGATATGTCCTTGGATTCAGTTTGACAGAATTTTATTGAGTATTTTTGCATCAATATTCATAATGGAAATTTGTCTGTAGTTCTTTTTTCTTTGATGGGTCTCTTTGTCATTTAGGGATCAGTGTAACTGTGCCTTAATAGAAATAACTGCATAGTGCTATTTCTGTTTCTATTTTATGGAATAGTTTGAGGAATGTTGATATTAGATCTTCTTTGAAGCTCTAATAAAATTCTAAACTAAAGCCATCTGGCCCTGGGCTTTTTTTGGTTGAGAGACTTCTAATGATTGCAGCTATTTTCTTAGGGCTTATGGGGCTGTTTAGATGGTTTATCTGATCCTGATTTCAGTTTGGTACCTGGTATCTGTATAGAAAATTATCCATTATATCCAGGTTTTCCAGTTTTCTTGAATATAGATTTTTGTAGTAGGGTTGAATATTTTGTTAATTTCCTTGGATTCTATTGTTATGTCTCCATTTTCATTGTTAATTTTATTAATTTGGATACTGTCTCTGTGCCCTCAGGTTAGTCTGGCTGTTTATCGATCTCAATGATTTTTTTCTAAGAACCAGCTCCTAGTTTTGTTGATTCTTTGTAGAGTTCTTTTTGTATCTCCTTGATGGATTTCAGCCCTGAGTTTGATTATTTCCTGATGTCTACTCCTCTTGGGTGTATTTTCTTCTTTTTGTTCTGGAGCTTTCAGATGAGCTGTTAAGCTGTTAGTGTATGATATGTCCAATTTCTTTATGGAAGCACTTAGAATGATGAGTTTTCTTCTTAGCACTGTTTTCATTATGTCACATGTGTTTAGATATGTTGTACCTTTATTTTCATTGAATTCTAAAGTCTTTATTTATTTTATCCTTGACTAAGTTATCATTGAGTAGAGTGTTTTTCAGCTTCCACATATATGTGGACTTTCTGTATTTTTTGTTGCTATTCAATACTAACTATAATCTGAGGTGGTCTGATAGAATACATGGGATTAATTCAATGTTCTTGCATCTGTTGTTTGTTTATTCTTATACTACTCAATAAAAGTAGAATTCTTACTTTTTTTGAGTAGGGGAAGGAATGTACATTTATTCACAGCCTAACATGAAACAAGTTAAATATATTTTTTTTTACTGAGAATGAAACCTGAATATTTTCTGACAGTTGTGGAAAATTATGTGTCATTACAATTTATAAAAACTTGGATGGGTAAATGCAAGCAATGAAGAACAACTATTACTGGGTTATTTCTATCCAAATCTATAAATGCGATACAGTCTAAATCCAGTTACATATACTATTCAAGATCTTAGAATTAAATGGTTTGATAATCAAGAGAGAAAGAGAGAAAGAGACAGAGGGCATAATTTTAGAAGAATCTCCTTTCCTTTTCCAGAATCTAACAATTGCCAGTAACTCTGATGCTAGGGATGAAATTTCATGTCCAATTCATATTCTGTGCTGGGTTTGATCTGGTTTAGGCTTGCACAGGTCATTTGCATGCTGTTACAACCACTCTAAGTTAATGTATATAGCTTTCCTAGTATATCAAGATATACAATTTTCTTGTAGTTATTCTCCACTTCTTGCTCTTATATGCTTCTAAAGTATTTTTTAGCATTGAGAGGGGTTGCAGTATACATATCTCTTTATGGTTGACCATTCTATAGTTGTTTACAGCCTGCACCTAGGTCAGTTGTGAGTCTCTGTATTAATCATTGTCTTCTGCAACATTGTCTTCTGCAAACATAAGCTTCTCAGGTGAGTAGTCAGAGACACAGTGAACTGTGAGTATAATAACAAGTCATTAGTAATTGGTTTAATGCTATTTTTATTTACTAGGATAATGATAGTACATTTTTCTCTTGAAGTCTATGTCCTGTGTAGTCATAAGTTCCTTGCCTGATAGTGGACCCAGGTTTGGAATTTATCTTGTGGATTGGAACATAAATCCAATGAAAAAAATAGTTTATTGATCCTTTGATGACTATGCCACTATTACAGCAACAGGCTTGTAGAGTTCATATCTAGGTATAATTTATAGTTACTTTTCTCCTATGGTAGCATACATAGCAGCTTCCATAACTATGAAAGCTAGTTAGTATGGATGAAACTTTCAGAATTCAGCTGAATAGATGGTCCCGTCATTAAATAGTAAGACTCATATTCAGTGACATTTTTCTATTTCTTTACATAGAAACTATTTTTATCATTGTTTAAGCATATTTTCTAAAAAAAATCAAAACACCTACTTTTTATTTCATTTAGTTTTAACATCATCTTGATGAACAGATATTTCAGTCCAATTGCATTTCATTTAAATTTCAAGAATTATTTTTCATTTTTCAATTATGTATATTTTTCTCTGTGTGTATGTGTGTAAGTGCTTATGAGTGCATATACAAAAAGAAACAAAGAATTTTGGATTTCTGGAAATAGGAGTTGCAGATGGTATTGAGGCATTTAACAAGGGTACTGGGAGCCAAATTCTGGTCCTCTGGAAGAACAACAAAGACTCTGAATCATAGAGCCATTCCTCCAACCATTTTTACTGACATAATTTAATTCTTTCAGGAAATATTTAGGGTTGTAATTCATTTTATGTTTACTAGTTACCTTTGTAACAATGCAGATAGTCTCATAACTGGTAGCTATTATTTATGCTACTATTATTTAGCTTTTGATATTAGTTTATAAAAATTATAAAGATGGTGCTGAGGTAATATATTTTTAGAAATTTTCAATAGCTAGTAAAATACTTTATTTTACTGCTAAATATTGGTTGTACACAAAAATGTATTATTTTGGTTCAAAACAGTTTCAGCTAAAGTGTTGTACTGTTGCTTTTATTGCTTTCAATCATCCTTTCTTTCTTTAAAAAAATCCTAAGTTAATAAACAACAAAAACAGTGCTGCAGTTTGTATTTATATTTTTGTGCATACACATACATATGTGTGTATTTAACAATAATAATCAAATGAGAGAGTATCAGTTTGAGCAGGGGCACATGGGAAGGGATGGAAGGAGGGTACCTGGAAGGAGCTGGAAAGAGAAAGGGAGAGCAAGTAATTCTATATTATTAAAAATGTACTTTTAAAAATCTAAACATTTAGACGGAACACGTTTAATCAAGACACCCATAGTTGTATGTTTTTTAGATATAAATTTTATAGTCCAGATAATTTTTCTTTCCTGTCTTTCTTACTGCTCAGGTTTCCCATTTGAGATTGCAATCTGAAATCCAGTCGTAAAGACCGAATCTATCCTCTTCACAATTTTCTCGTTGCTGACTAAATATTACCTTTTCACAAGTTCCTTGGAACATTTTCAATTCTCTTCATTGTTTTCCTCAGCAGATTTAGAACTATTTTGCTCAGAGAGACTTGTGGAAAGATGCATACTTGTAGAAAGTGAGCAGAACATCTGGTCATAACCTAGAAGAAATGATTTTATTATCTGACACATTAACACACACACAAACACACACATGCATGCACAAACACACACACACATACACACAAAACATCAAATAGTAGCTTAGTTAGTCACAGTCTTCATATTAATGTTAAAATAAAGGCCCTTTTCTACAAGAATGTACTCAAGAACCACAGTGCTAGAAAACCATTTGACTTAAGGCAGAATCTGATATAGTTTGGAGTATTTAAATTTTGATAGATGTAGATATTTTGACTTAATTGTTGGGTGTATATACACAGAATTTTATTTTAATGAAGGCATCATATTCCCTTGTGAGATTATGAGAAAATACAAGGGATTTCAGATCTCTTAAGATGGAATACTCAAGATATAATTCACAGACAACATGAAGCTCAAGAAGAAAGACCAAATTGTGAATATATCAGTCCTTCTTAGAACAGGGATCAAAATATCCATTGGAGGAGATATGAGACAAAGTTTTGAGCAGAAACTGAAGGAAAGGCCATACAGAGACTGTCCCTCCTGAGGATCCATACCATATAAAGTTATCAAACCAGAAACTATTGTGGATGCCAAGAAGTGCTTGATGACAAGAGCCTGATATAGCTCTCTCCTGAGAGGCTCTGCCAGTGCCTGACTAATACAGAAGTGGATACTTGCAGCCATCCACTGGACTGAGCACAGGGTCCCCAGTGGAGGACCTAGAGAAAGGACCCAAGGAGCTGAAAGGGTTTGCAGTCCTCATAGAAGGAACTAAAATATGACCCAGCCAGTACCCCTAGAGCTTCCAGAGAGTAAATCACTAACCAAAGAGTACACATGGAAGGATTCACGGCTCCAGCCACATATGTAGCAGAAGATGGCCTTGTGGGACATCAATGAGAGGAGAGACCCTTTGTCCTATGAAGGCTTGATGCCCTAGTATAGGGTAATGTCAATTCAGGGAAGTAGTGGGTGGGTTAGTGAACAAGAGGAGGAGAGATGGGATAGGGGATTTTCAGAGGGGAATTGAGGAAAGTGGATAATGTTCAAAATGTAAATCACAAAAATATCTAATTTAAAAAAAATCAATCAAACTAACAAAAAAAGCCTGTCCTAAAAAAAGACTGGGCCACAATTAGGCTCACGATTCCTTTTTTTTTTTTTTTTTTTTTTTT